>JASDQU010101383.1:747187-759138 GCA_032191745.1 Picea mariana
CATAGTTTTGTTTTGTTTTAAAAGCTTGCATAAAAATGAAAACAATCCTGAGCTTAGTCTTTGTTCTTTCTCATGCTCGTAAATACATGAGAATAAGTTACCGATCTTGGTCTTTGTTCTTTCTTGTGCTCGTAAATCAATGAGAATGTAACCAAGTATACTTTTATCAATTTTTCCAGACTCATAAAGGTTATATGAAAAAGGAACTCTCTGAAGTTCCCTTTAAGCTCTTTTCAGACTCTCTAAACATGAAAAGATTTCCGAGCGACCTTGTTCTTTTCACGCTCGTAAAAGTATTTGAAGAAAATGTTTGATGGACAATAGTTTATCACTTTTTCGGTTCTATCGAACTATTTTACGAAAAAGGAACTGAGAGAGTTCTCTTTAAGTGTTTTTCAGACTCTATAAACATGAAAAACCCTTGAGTTTTCTTTCTTCGGACTCGTAAAACAAACATCTAAAGGCCCATATGGGAATGAACCACTCCTTCTTAGGGTTCATTAAATATACTCCGAAGGACTCATCCGAAGGATGAGCTTACATTACAAGCATATGTTATCCTCATCAAGCTTGCGTAAAAATAAAGAGGTGCTCACTAGAAATTGTGGGGGAAAAATTGGGAAAGAAATGTGTCTAAACCTGTATTCCATGGAAGAGTCACTTTTGAACATGACACCATTTCACTCGCTTTGTGTCTAGGTTGGAAAATCCACCTGTCTCTTGATCATACTCCTTATAAGATTACAAATTGGTCTATGATCCCTGTTGTTGAGTCAGTGTTTCCAACATAGTTGTCGTATCATCAATATATTCAAAAAACAAATTCAACCCAGAAATCCTTCTATTGCGTCAGCCATTTCTGCAGTCCTTAAGCCTTCTATTGCATCGGACATCCCTGAGTCAGTATTGAATAACTTGTTACTCTGATCTACATCAAATCTTGTTACGTGTTTTGTGTCATTGATGGGGGATACATTAAGGCCCTCCTATGACGAGTCTTTTCTTGTCGAATTCAACTCATTATCCAGGAATTAGACTTAGAAACCAGTTGGTACCTTGGAACTTGCATGCCTCAATGGCAAGTTTCCTCGCTTTCGACAATGGGTTTTCATTATTGACCCCCGATAGGGAGATTCTGCCGAGTGTTCGACTTCAACTCATTTATTCGCATTTGTTGGATTGTACTAAGGTACCTTGGGAGTCATTGACATTAATGGTGATTTCCCTCACACTTGTTAATGGTATACATTAATGACCGGTAATCAAGTGGTTTCTACCATGTTCGACTTCAGCACATGTATTCACGTGTTTAGATTTGTACTATAGAGTGGTGGAGGTGAAGACCCTGGATCTTTTCTCACATATTTAGGCTGCGTTGGAGTATATTCAGTTTGTAATGTTGCATAGATCCACATTGTATGTCTCGTGGATATGTCCAAATTTGAGTCTTTAACACATAGATCCACAGTGTATTTTTAGTGGCTATGTTCAGATTTGAGTCATATTGGCATGGATCCATAGTGTATGTTTAGTGGCCATGACCTGTCTTACTTGACATGGATCTTCGCATGTCAGCATTTATGCTCTAATTCATTTGTATTCTGAGTATGGGAATTCCTACCTCAATGATGATATATTATTGTACTATATTTCCTTGTTTGTTGACAGGTTTCTGACCGACTATTCCTTGTTCCCTACACACACTTGACAAAGTATTTCAGCTATCACTTTGTTATAACTTCATACTTTGGGGGGATCTATGTTACACATTACTTTTGTCATCCCTATGAACGTTAATGATGTAAACCTATCTGTTGCCTTTAGAGGGTTTAGTGGCCTGAGTTCCTGAAGAAAGAAGGGATAAGAACTTTTCCTGAGAAAAGAAGTTGCATTCTCCTTTGTAAAAACCCTATTAAAGAGGATGTTCGTAGGTTTCTATATAGGCAGGGTGAGAAAATACCTTATTTTCCCAGGCTGCACCATAGCTAGGTCGCAAAGTGTTCGCAGGTTGCTATATAGGCAGGGTGCGAAAACGCTCATATGTGGGAAAAACGAGCATCTTCTCGATGCTTCTAGAAGGAAAAACTTCCATTGTGAGGTGGCATCCGAATGGTTTGGATATTACTCTCTTTCATGATTTATTGGGATCATCCTAACCTCCTCATCTTATCCTCTTCAACTTATAAAAGGAGAGGAGCTCTCATGGAGATTCCTTGATCACATACATAGGTTTATATTGAGTTTATGCTATTACTATCACTTTGGTTGGTTGCATTCTTTTGCAGGATCATCATTGTATGAGTGTTGGAATGGAGCTAGGATGGCGATGGCGAGAGGAAGCGATGTTNCCCTCTTTAGTTAGTAAATTCAATATTTAAAACTTAAGGAAAGCATCATGTTCTGGTGTGTTTTGTTCTAGATTTAGGTGGATCTAGGGAGATCAGTTAGTGTTTGCACCTACCGATTTATCCTATAACAACCTTCCCTTTGTTGTTGAGTGTGCTAGAATCCAATTATTGAATTCATGTAAGAGGGTTGGTGTGAGAGTCACTTTATATATTTATTGAGAGCATGGGGGATGAGTAAAACCAGCTTGGGGAAGAGTGCAAGTCAAGCAAGAAAGAAAAAGAGAGGAAATTTCTATGGGTAGGAGACCGGATTTGCACATTCATGTTTTTTGATAGAGAGCAGTTTTTACATGGAGTGTTCTTGCCAAAAATGAAGTTCTAAGTGTTAAAGATTGAAGGAATTTGTTGTGAGCATGTTTGGATGTTGTTTGGAGCTGTAATCTCATGGAGAAAGAGGATTCATTCCTAGGAGTGATGTGATTCTCTAAATTTGTCTAAGGAAACACATGTTTTGTTGTTGGGGGAATTCGTGTTGCGACTGTAGAATTCCTAAGGTCCCAACAAGTAGATTTATTGTCCTATGTAGTATACCTGGGGAGGTAATATGGAGTACCTAGGGAGGTACCCAATGGGAATGTGGTTATGTATTATTAGTGGAATTGATTTAATATATGAGAATGTGGTCATTCAATGTAAGGTGGACTAGATCCAGTAAATTAATAAAGGCGCACTATGGTAGCTAGATGTAATAAATGTGAGAAGGCTCTCTAGAAGGTTCCTCGGAGATAGGGAGAGCTATATAAAGTAGTGTAAGCAATGTAATGAAGTAGATTGAAGAATAGGGTGAATGTATCAAGCATTGTTTGAGGAGTGTTATCATTCCTTAAGGATTAATATATGGTGTTACCCTACTTCAAGGGTTTTCTATATTTCGTGTGTTCAATATTTGGTGAATGGTTTGGATTATTCTTATTGAGATTCTTGGTTATTTTTAGATTTATCTTTATATATATTTAGGTACTTAACAAGTGGTATTAGACCACTTTCCTTGGCCAAAGAAGGGAAGAATGTTTTGCTCTTTTTGCCGATTTGTTTTTCTTGGGAAAAAAGAGGGCGGTGCACTTCAGGTTCAGATCTGAAACTTTCTGTGTAGAATTTGGCCAAAAAATTTGGATATTTGAATTCCTCTCGAAAAAATACCTATTTTCAAAAAAACAAAATTGGCCAAAACAAAGTCTGGGAAATAAAGTTATGAGCATTTTAAATTCAACAATTTTATGGGTTTTTTTGGAAAAAGCCACGATTTTCTATACTAATTTATTTTTAAAACCCTTGTTCTATTTTTGGGGGGTTTCATAGCAAGATGTATTTTACAGGTAAATTTTATGGCCCTAGTATCTAAGCATTCATTAAATAAAGAAAGTCAACATGGGAAGAGAATTGGCCCCATTGGGTAGCTCACAAATTACAAGGTAATGCTGCCATTTGGTGGAAATCACTTTATTATAAGAAGATGATGACACTCTCCAATGGAGAATTTGAAAAAATATTGTTAGATAGGTGGTCTCATGGAAAACATAAGAATACAGAGAGCACCAAGGGTTTATTTTCATGTGGAAAATCTATATTACAAGTTCAAGGTTTTATTCATAAAGAAAATGTCATTGTTTCTATTAACCCTAGTTGCAAACAAAATTTTATCAATATTCAGTTGGTTAATAGATTGCAAATTATGGAAAAGAATATTCAAAGAACAAAGGTTGCAGGTGAAAATGTTAAATTTTTTAAAGATTTGAAGATCAGTATGGATAAATATGTGTTGCATTCATATTTTGAGGCTCTAGATATGGGTGATGAAGACATTGTTTTGGGATATCTTTGGATAGAATCAGTGGGTACCATTAATATTAATGTGAAAAAGAAGTTTATAAAGATTTGGTACAAGAAAAAAAAATTACATTGCAGGATGTGTCTCTTAGTAAGAAAGTTGGGCCCATGGAAGCTGGCAAAGAAGTTATTGCCGAGTCTGCAGTTGAATCAGAGGCAGAGTCTATAGAAAGAGTTGAAGCAAAACTACAAGAAGGACATAATCAGAAAGCTAAGGAGGTCATTAACTCAAAGGCACAAAGTGTTGCAGAGTTGAAGAAAAAGGAACAGATTCCTACAGTTGTTGTATATTTCCATCCACATCATATAGAGACACAACAATCATCAAGGAAAGGGTCTGTGCATCAACACATTTATGCACTAGTATGGCACCAGACAGGAAACCGATCAAGAGGTGCATGGAGGACTATCAACACTATGGGAAGAGCTACGGCTACAAAAACAATCCCATGGAAACCCCGATATGATGTAGAGAAAGATCAGGGTGACAAGGAAGTAGATGGACATCATGTTCAACTTCCATTGGGATGGATGGATGGTCATACTTGGTACCAACTGGCTACATTTCTTAGCCAATAATATTGTATTGTTTATTCTTGTGTTTCAAGGATGAAACATGTGAAGGGGGATGGAATGTAGTATACCTAGGCAGGTAATATGGGGTACCTAGGGAGGTACCCAATGGGAATGTGGTTATATATTATTAGTGGAAGTGATTTAATATATGAGAATGTGGTCATTCAATGTAAGGTGGACTAGGTCCATTATATTAATAAAGGCCCACTATGGTAGCTAGATGTAATAAATGTGAGAAGTCTCTCTAAAAGGTTTCTAGGAGATAGAGAGAGAGATATAAAGAAGTGTAAGCAATGTAATGAATCATAGTGAAGAATAGCGTGAATGTATCAAGCATTGTTTGAGTGTTATCTTTCCTTAAGGATTAATATATGGTGCTACCCTACCTCAAGGGTTTTTTCTATTTCTTGTGTCCTATGTTGGAATCCCTAGAGGGGAGTGGAAAGGCCCGAGGGATTGTGAGCAGTGAAGGGGGATTCCATCCCTTGGGTTGTTCAGGTTGAAGGGAAAGAGACCCGGTGGACTAGAATTAGCTGTGGGAATTATTTTTTGAGAGGGGGAGAATAGACAACCCTAAGGACCACCCTCTCTTATGGATTCATAGCTCGAGCTCGAGGGTGTCTTGCTATTGAAAACTGAAAAAACAAGGCTATGGTTAGGAGGAAATTCTGTCCTCTGTAGTGGGTTGCACATTTTATAAGATAAATTTTGTTATTTGCATTGTTTATACATGTATAATGTTTATATAGTTGTTGTGCAATTTACTCTGAAATATATTTGGTTATTATTGCTTGATGTGAGCAGATTGATACATTTAAATCCATGTTTATGTGGTTGAATGTTGTTGTATGTATACATTTGTTTCTATGCATAGTAATAGTAATTATATTTATGTTTTTAATGAGTATGGAAAACTAAATGAACTTGAATGTGTTATTTTCCACATTTATATTTAGTATTAGAAATTTTTATGGGGTCATTTTATCAAGTAATGTGACCCACCTAGGTGCTGGGTATGTTACCAAGTGGTATCATAGCTTCTAGTTCAACATCGATCTTGTATGGGACAAGAACCAAAGTGAATTGGTGAAATTTGTTGTTATAGACTGCAGTCTATGCAAATTTTGGGGGGAATGGTGGAAAATTAGAGATAAATCCTGAAATTCGTGAGATAAATTTGAGTTTAAGTGACTCATATATGTTTAAGAAGTTTAATGGAGTTAATCTACAATTTTGCATAGATGAATTTGACTTGGAATGGTCAAATTTTGAATTTTAATGATTGTTGTAGAGTTGCAGGAAGTTCGGTGAATCAATGATTGAGATTTCATTCAATCGTGAGATCAAAGACCAAGATTCGCTTAAATAAATTTAAAAATTTGTAATTTTTTGGTCGATTGAAAGGTTGAGTAGATCAATAGTCAAGATTCATTTTCAACAGTTGTGAAAATGAAACAAATTGATGTTCTGGATCCATTTTGACTGTTGGAAGGTTGGAGCATAATCGATGACCAAGATATTCTTGAGCAGGAGATCAACAATCCATATTCACCTAGATTTTTTATTAAAAATTTCTAAGTATTGAAGCTTTCCAGTAGAGTTTTCTAATTGTCAATGGTCGAATCAACGAGTTTGGATAAGAGTTGGATTCGGCCAAAAGAAAAATTTGAAGACCAATGGTCGATGATTGGGTGTTAGTAGTGTTGGAAAAAGATTAATAGATTGATGGAAAAGATCATTTTGAATAAATAGATCGATGGTTCGAATTCATTGGGATTTTGGTCAAAAAATTCTAAGTGTCGAAGTTCACCAACAAAATTCGTCCATGGTCGATGGTAAAGGATCGACATAATTTCGCGAAGGTTTCATGCGTCCAAAGGGGATTTCCGATTAGAAATGGAGGATGATTAGGGATAGATATAATATGGTGATAGTTTTCATTTGACCAACAAAAATCTTCAACCGCTGGTAGTCGATGATCGGGCCTCGACAGATTTAATAGATTCTTTTACTTTTTCCAAGAGAAGTGGTCGATGATTGATAAGGGAAAATAAGATGATGACATTTCATTCCATGTCAACATCCATGTTTCATGCCACATCATCCAAGTTTACATCTTAGGATGATGTTCATGCCACATTAGCATCTACATGTCATGATATGTCAACATAGTTGCTATGTCAACAAAGGGGTGGTAAATTGTCAATGGTCAGGGTTCTGTGAATTTGTAACAAGGATGTTTCCAAAGGAATTCATCGATGGTAGATTACTGATGACAAGAGATTGGTGATATTTGTGGACATTGTTTGGTTTTGCGAGGAGAAACAATCGATGGTTGATGACCGACAATTGGGCATAGGGGAGATTCATAGACAAGTTTGGTTTGGCAGCGAGAGTCATTGATTGACCAATCACCGATGGAGCTAGGATCAATGGCTCATATTTCATGCAATTTGATATTGATGAATCAAATTAAATAACTATTAGAATAATTAAACAATCAAATTGTTAAGAATTTATCGGGTTTTTGAAGCTCATTAACTTGCAGGGCATTTTTGAGGCTCTAAATGATGTTTTTAGGCAATTAAAACCCACAAGAATAAAGTGTACCTAAAATATGTCTATACAGATTAAATAAATGAACTCAGAGAGAGATTTACAATGAGCTATTCCAAGCACAAAATAGAGCTTGTATGATAATGTTATGACAAACCGTTGAGGTGAAATTTCGGCACCAAATTACTTCCAGAGAGAATAACTCCTTACTCAGAAGTTTGATTGAGGCACAAGAGTAGTATATGGAAATATTATGAGCTATATAAAACAACCATGGATTCAAATTCAAGATTTGAGTATGGAAAAATGTGTAGAACGAAAAATAAGACACATGTAGTATAAAGGGATAAATTGGGAAAAAACAATAAAAGCTTCTTTGGACCATAACTTCCAACTCGGAACTCAAAATTGAGAAAATGGATAGTCGTTGGAAAGGTATTGAGGAGGAGAAGACACATGTCTACCCATAATTTTGAATTGGGTGCTAAAAGTTTCTCATAAATTAATAAATTAATTCTATAGCAGTGAGAAAGTGGAAATTGCAACATGTGAATGTTGTAACTTTCCGCTCATAAATCAGAATGAGGGATGAGTAAAGTCGTTGGAAAGATGTTTCAAAGAAGAATTTGTTTAGGGAGTCATATTTTGGAATCATGAATTTATATTGTTCATAATTTGAAAACAAAATTGACATGTGATCTAATTAATAAATATTTTGTAATGTCCTTAATTCTAATAGCAATTATTGCATGCACATTCTTGCAGAATTAGAAATACATAAAAACAGAATTTAGTTCCTACCATAGAACTAGATATATGGAGGATTATCAAGGGTATTATAACCATGAAGAATAAATTAGATGTATGCATGTTATCATGGGTAATGTTGAGACTGGGTCTAATGGAAGAAGAGACAGACATGAACATGTAACTATGTGAAGCCTACAAAAAGAAGTGTAGAGCTATAGAGTCGATCATTAAATCTCAAGAAGAAATAGTAAAATTTTTAAATATGCTACAAAATCAATTCAAAAAAAAAATTGGGAACAAAGAAAGAAGATAGTGTCAGGAAAGTAGAAACATCTAGACCTCATGATAGGAGATATGATCATGAAAGACCTAGGCAGTCAAGGAGTGTTACTAAGCATCAACATCATCATTCCATAGGGAACTTGACCAGAAGAGAATATGAGCATTTGAGGTTGGAAAGAATCCCAAGTATGTCTCCAGTTAGACATCATAGAAGGATACATGGGACAAATAGCTTGCAAGGGGAGCTAAGAAAAATTAAGCCACCATCATTTGATGGAGAGAACAAGAAAGGAGAGGATGCAGAAGCATGGTTGTTGGGAAGGAGGAAATATTTCTAGTCACATGATTACTCATTGAATGCAAAAGACATAATTGAAATATACCACCTTCAAGGAAAGGAATCTATGTGGTGGGATCAATTGAAGCAAGTTAAGCACATTGATGAGAACATAATCTCTTGGAAGCAATTTAAGAAATATTTTCAGTAACAGTACTTGTCAGAGCAATATTATGATAAGAATATGTAAGAGTTCGTTTAACTTAAACTTGGGAACATGAATATGGATGAATATGAGAAAAAATTCTTGGAACTTCTCAGGTGTGTGAGATTCGTCATATATGAAAAGGTAAAAATTCAAAGGTTCATAAGTGGACTGCAATCCTTCTACAAAGATAATTTCAGTTTGATGAGCCTAAGAATTTAGAAGAAACTATAAGAAAGGCCAAGTATTTGTATGATAAGCACATAGGAAAACCAACTTTCCAAAGGGCTTGGGATGACAAAAATAAAGGAAAGATGGATCAAAGGAAGAACAGATTTAAGCCACCTTTCATAAGGAATATTTCTCAAGGTGATTAGAAAATGACAGAGTCCTTGGGAGAGAGGCCAAGACATCGGCCCATAAAGTGTTGGGGATGTGAAGGAGATGACATGTATAAATATTGTCCTCACCGAGGAGATAAGATGAATAATTTGCATAGAATCAAACAAGGGTAAACAATAGAGGATGTGGGCAAAAGCATGCCAAGGATCTATAGACAAGGAGACTATCAATCCCACATGATTGAAGTGTGTTGGCCCTTGACCAAGTTTTGGGAGATTCTTGGTCAAGTTGACCTATTTTGGGACTTTGACAACATATCTAAGGAGGAGTGAAAGACAACGCAGAGATCGCAGGATCTCGACTCCTTTTTGGGAGTTGGGATTATGTAACGGGTATGGGATGTCGACCCATGGGTTTACCCATGTTTATGTCTATTTTTTAAAGTATAAATAGATGTCTAGGTAATGTAAGAAGAGAGAAGTTATGAATGGCTAAGTGTTATATCTATGTGATTGAAGGATTGTAAGTGCTTTGTGCATACTGTGAGAGACTTTCAGAGCTAAGTGCAAGTCATTGTAAGAGGTTCTGGAAGGTTGTGTGCTTGGATGTACTCGGGGAAGGAGGTTCTAGCGAACTGCACATGTCTCCTATCCTATGCAGAGTAGGGTTTTGAGGCTCTGTGTATGTAACCTATTGAAGAAGCTAATAAAAAAGAAGAGTTGGTGGACATCGCCCCAGGGTTGCGGTGAACCACATACATGCTATGTTGCTCTGCTTTGTGCAATATGTTGATGTGTTTGTGTCTTTAATTGATAAGTGCTTTGATATAGTTGGATATATCTATTTATGCTTTGTGCTAATGATGTATATGGATGTTAGATATGACTTATATGAGTGTGCTAGTGCCTAAATCTGCTAGATCTAATCTATCTCTTTATGCTAAGTGCTTGATATGTTAGATATGAATGAATGTTGGGATGCTCTGTTTTATCTATAGAGTAGATAGTGGTTAAATATTGATGAATTGTCGCTGCTAAGTGCTCTGTTAAGTATTAAAATCACATATCGGTGTCCCAGCTAAGGTTGTAGACACCTGAGTCCTGCAGCCACCCCTGCCTCTACCTCGGGTGAGACTTCATATGCTTCACAGGTGTTGCCGAAAGGGCCAGTATTTAGGGTTTTGTTGGTGCGATGTTGTAGCAATGAACTCTGGGTCTGCCCCTGTACCAACAAATGGTTCCATTGCTGGGACCTAAAACTGTGATTGATGGGAACTAAGGAAGAAGAAGATTTGTGGAAAGATCCGACCTAAAATTGTGAAATCTCTGTGCATAAATTTGTTTCATTAGTGTGCAATACTCTACTTAGTTTGTGAAGCTATGTGCTAAAGAAAAGAAGCCTGATCTAAAGAAAAGAGGTAAGATCTAAAGATTTGTGCTCTGAGAAAGGTAAAAGTGATACTTCTTGATTAAAAGAGGTAAGATATGAAGCTTTGTTCTCTGAGAAAGGTAAAAGTGAGAATTTTTTATTAAAAGAGTCGCGTCCCCCTTTTTGTCGACATCAACACAGTTTTCCAGAAGAGCGACAATATCTTGATTCTCATTACCCATCCAATGAGAGATCTCGGATGACACAAGGAGAACCACAATTGCTCCTTACTGTCATTGACCCCCATAACATTCGACGTCAACACTTTCTCATGTTACAGTGGGTCTTACTTTGCAACTATTGTAGTTAGTTCTTTTACTTTCCGAAGACCTATGAACTGGGTTGGGCTATCAATGCCTACAGAGTCCGTGATACTTCTTACAACTATCACTGCCTACTATTCAGAGTATGTTCATCCACAAAATTGTCTTCTGCCTTTATTACGACCTCCCCCGAGGGCACTGCAGTTTTCTACACCAACATTTCATTCCTCTTTTTGAGTTACATGACACGAGCATGGGGCATTCCTGCCTCGTTTGTACACAGTTTATTTTTTTATACACCTCATGGAAGGTTGGGTTCTACCGATTCCTTTTTCCCTCCAATGGATCGCTCTGGAAGATCCCACTATTTCTCTTTCTTACAACAACACTCTCAGTAGAAGAAACATTGATGGATTTCGGCTATACGTATGCTCCTAAACTCATCCATCAGGGGGCATCTGTTATCACTGAAATTTCGTCCGCAAATGGTTACAAGAATTCAGCATCGTCAAATAGTTATGAAGTCATCCATGGACCTGAATTAACACAAAAGCATTCATAAAGGGTAAAAAAATATACGAATAGTGAAAAAATTGAAGGGTGTTATGAAGACACTAGGTGCGCACGCACATGCGCGAAATAGAAACACAAGATTCACGCACATGCCCACGATGCACAACTATTGTTGCAAAAATCCACGCACCTGAGAAACAACACATTTATGAGAGTGGTCAGCCTCCCACCCACTTCTGGTTCAACTTCTAAGTTGATTTGACACACAAATCTGGACTGGATTTGACTGGATGGCTGGTCAAATACCTAGAAATTTCCTAATTAGCCTCTTTACACACTACAAACTAGTGGAACAATAACCCAAAGGAATGCTATAAGAAGGCCATGGATACACTTCATTTTTCAAAGAATTTCATAGCAAAGTTATGCTGCCATTATTCTCTTGAGGACTCTTCTATCCTTGCCAAGAGTATACTTGCATCATTGCTTTTGGCAATCCATCTCACCCCTTGAGTGGATTAGCA
>JASDQU010101383.1:779525-790333 GCA_032191745.1 Picea mariana
CAACTCACTACTCTTTGTTAAGTCAGTTAACTGAAGACTGGTTGACTAGTTAACTCAGCTAGGTGGCAGTTCACTCCCGTAACTGCATGAGAGACTAGATTAGGTGGCAGTTTACTCTTATAACTGCTAGTGTGTGTCCAGATCAATCTAGACCACCACTATGGCTCATTAGTTACTCATGTATTCTATATCTATTCTAAATTATTCACTCTTTGAGTGTGGAATACAGTTAATGAGAATTATTCCATTCTTTCTCTCTTGCTTCTTCTTTCTCAATTTCTCTCTGCAAATGTGTGTAGTATTTTCTAGCTAGATCTATTCTGTGTAGGTTCAACACATTTACATGGTATTAGAGCCGACAGACTGCTAAGAAAAAGCTACACCAAAAATTTTTGCAGGTACAAAAGATTGAAGACAACAAAAAGATGGATTATTCACCAGAAATACTTCTCACGCCTCATAACTATTTGAAATGGAAGCCAAAAATTATGATTATGCTCATATGCATAGGCTTGTACCAAATAACTATAGCAATGGAAATAGAGCCTGATTCTGTCGATGAGAAGAATGACTTTCTCAATAGACAAGATATGGCCATAGGATGTATCCTTTATTTTATTTCTCCTGAAATTCTCCATCAAGTATATGATGACTCACAAGAATTCACTCCAAATGATTTATGGAGCAGATTGGAGGTTTTATTTGGGAATAAAACATAATGCATGCAAAATGTTGACAAGATAGAGAATGTAGAAAAGCCACTGGAAGATAAATCATCTCAGTTTGAAGAGTCTTCTACACAAGTATCTACAAAAATTTGTATTCCATTAATTGAAGATGATCTCTGCTCCATTTCAGATTTGTTTTCTGAAATTTATGTGGAATATATATGGCATGCATTTCAGGAGTCACATGCAAATACTTTTCCATGCACAATACATGCATCTCAGGAGACAAAAAGAGAGGCGTGCACATCCGATTCCATTATGATATTTTTTGAGACAAATTTGCAGAAACAAATTGGATATTTGAATTCATCTCGGGAAAATATCCAATTTCAAAAAATAAATCTTCTGAAACGGATTCCGGAAATTGAAGTTATGATCATTTCAAAATATCAAAATTTCAGCACTTTTTCGGAAACGACCGCACGGTTTTCAAAATTTCATCCAAAATTTATTTGGATATTTTTCATTACAAGAAGATAAAGTGGATATGTGTGGACATCTCAATGGTGCATATACTTCATCAGATCCGTGCAGACATCTACATATTCAACAAAATCTTCAACGAGCACAAGCTTGCACAATTGCGAGGTTTTCTTGGAGTGAAGGACAAGGTTGCTTAGCAACTATTTTTGTTCCTTCTCATTTTTTATTTTATGCATTGTAATTTGAGGGGGGGTTTTGTTCCCATCGGGTTTTTCCTCTTTCCTTGTTTATTTCAATGTACCTTTTGTATTTGAGTACCTAACATGGCCTTGTAGTCGGGACCCATTCTTTATTTTCACCATAGTGATGTTCAGGGGGGGTGTTGGAGTTACTTCACACACACCTAGGATTTATTTTTCCTAAGTTTTTTACTTGTTTATTAGTCATAATTAGTCATTATCTAGTGTCCTATATTTTAGGGGAGAATATTCCACCTGGAGAATATTCTCTTTCAGTTGACACTTCAGTTTGATTAGTTGAGTTGAGTTTAGATGTTGCATTGGTTTTTCCACCATGCAACATTGGGATCATCACCAACTCACTACTCTTTGTTCAGTTAGTTAATTGAAGACCAGTTGACTAGTTAACTCAGCTAGGTGGCAATTCACTAGCGTAACTGCCTGAGAGACTAGACTAGGTGGCAGTTTACTCTTGTAACTATTGGTGTGTGTCCATATCAATCTAGACCACCACTATGGCTCATTAGTCACTCATGTATCCTATATCTATTGTAAATTGTTTAGTCTTTGAGTGTGGAATACAGTTAATGAGAATTCTTCCATTCTTTCTCTCTTTCTTCTTCTTTCTCAATTTCTCTGCTTCTTCTTTCTCAATTTCTCTCTACAAATGTGTATAGTATTTTCTAGCTAGATCTATTCTTTGCAGGTTCAACACATTTACAAGAATAAAGGGAATAATTCCAAGTAACACAATACTCTAAAACCTTCATAAGTTAGGTTATCCGCTTCATGAAAGGAATTTAATGCTAAAAAAACCTAACACTCGAGAACCTTCATGAGAATCAGAGACATTGATCAACATGATTGCTTGTAAACCTTCATGGTGAATCAGAGCCATTGATCAACACCATTGCATGTGAGGAGTGTTGGCCATTGACCAAGTTTTGGGAGATCCTTGGTTAAGTTTGACCTATTTTGGGACTTTGACAGCCTGTCGAAGACAAAGCAGAGATCACGAGATCTCGGCCCCTTTTTAGGTCCTTTTTAGGATTTGGGAATATGTAATGGGAATGGGATGTCGTCCCATGGGTTTACCCATGTTTAGGCCTATTTTGTAAACTATAAATAGATGTCTAGGAAATGAGAGAAGAGGCATCTATGTGATGAGGCGTCGATAAGCTAAGTTCTAAGTGCAAGTACGGTTTGTAGATGCTTTGTGCATACTATGAGAGGCTTGCAAATCTAAGTGCAAATGATTATAACAAACTGTGAAAGGCTTTGTGGTGGACCTATCTCAAGGAAGGATCTGGTGAGGTGTGCATAGATCTCTTGTCCTATGCGGAGTAGGGTTTTTGTGGCTCTATGCATGTAGATGGCTGATTGAAGTTAATAAAGAAGAAGAGTTGGTGGACGTAGCCTCAGGGTGGGGGTGAACCATGTAAATACTATGTTATTCTGCTCTGTGTGATGTTCTGATGTATTTATGTGTTATTTGTTGAGTGTTTGATATAGATAGATAGATAGATCTATTTATGTTTTGTGCTTATGATGAATCTAGATGTTAGATATGATATAAGTGAATGTTCTTTGTTCCTGAATTTGCTAGATCTTATCTATTTATATATGTTAAGTGCTTAAATACATTAGATCAGAGTGAATGCTGGGATGCTCTATTTTCCTTGCAAAGTAGATATTGGTTAAACAATGATGAACTAATAGTGCTAAGTTCTCTATTAAGTATTAAAATCATAGATCTATGTCCCAGCTAAGGTTGTAGAAATTTGAGTCCTACAACCACCCCTACCTCTACCTCGGGTGAGACTTCATTTTCTTCATAGGTGTTGTCGAAAGGGTCGGTAGTTAGGGTTTTGTTGGTGCATTGTTGTAGTGTTGAACCCTAGGTATTCCTCTATGCTAACAGATGGTTCCGTTGATGGGATCTGAAACTGTGATTGCTTGGAATTGAGGAAGAAGAAGCTCTGTGCAAAGATCCAACCTGACATTGTGAAATCTCTATGCGTAGATCTATTACTCTAGTGCACATTACTCTACTTAGTTTGACAAGCTCTGTGCTAAGGAAAAGAAGTCTGAACTGAAGAAAAGAGGTAACATCTGAAAGCTCTGTGCTCTAAGAAAGGTAAAAGTGAGACTTTTTTATTAAAAGAGGTAATATCTGAAAGCTCTGTGCTTTGATAAAGGTAAGAATAGTGGAAAGTTCTAGATCTAAAAGCTTTGTGATCTATAGAAGTAAGATAAGTGGAAATTTTTGTTTCGACAATATGGATCTAGGTATGTTTGATAAATTCTATCCTAGCTTGAAAACTAAGGTATTAATAGATGAAAGAAGATTTGATATGAGTAGATTTGATAAGAATAGTGAAAAATATGTTATGCCTATGCATAGACAAAATTTTTGTACTAACAAGTGTATGCAGGATCCTAGAAAGAAATGTTTGCAGGTTAGCTACCACAATCCTAGCGTGCAGTACAAGAAATGTTGGGGATCATTTAAAATAAAGAGAGGATTAAACATATGTTACAACTGTAGAAAACTGAGACATCTGGTTAAGGAATGCTCTTAGAGAATACCTAGTTGTCTTTGTTGTAAAGCTATGAACCATGAAGCATTGGATTGCCCTAGAATGACTGCTAAGATTGAAGAAATGAACATGAGACAAAAAAACCCTAAGGCAGATCTATAACCTAAGATTATAGCTGAACCCCAGAAAGAATCAGAAAAAGTATTGCTACATGTGAAAGAAACCCTGAGTGACCACTGACATATCAGATTATTAGAGATATTCAAAGAAAATGAATGCCTTGCAGCAAGAATAAGAGACTTCGACATCGACTGTGTTCTAGATGAGGAAACACAGGTGAATATCATGACAGAGAGAACTTGGGAAGCTATAGGGAGGCCTGCTATGATTCCTTCATTAGATGGGATATGACTATTCAAAGAAAAGCTGATAAACCTATGTGGAAAGCTCATCCGGATACCTATGAATACTAACGGAACTTCAACAGAGGAAGATTTTGAGATTATAAGATTTATTGAGAACGGTGCCCCATTTACCATGCTATTAGAAAAACCTTGGATTGAAAGAGATTAGGCCAAAAGGAAAGAAGAAGAAGAATTTTTAGAGCAGAAGAAGCAAGAGTTAAAAGAATTCATGACTAGAAGGATCGCACACTTGATCGAAGAACAAAATAACAGATCTAAGCTATTTAACACTAGATACCCAGATGTCGAAGTTGAAAGAACACTATAAGAGCCACAAAATATTGAAGTACCTATTCCAGATAAAGAAGAAGGATCACCCTCGAATCCTAGGAAATAATCTCAGCAACGTGAAGTAACTATGCCAAAAGAAGATACGAATCAGAATGAAAAATGGCATGCTGAGACGAAGCTCGCTGGGAAGAAGGATAGAAAGCTAATTAAGAAGAGAGCTAAGATTGAAAAGTTGTAGTAGGTTCCAGAAGGAACCTCACTGAAAGAAAATTTGCAAAATTGGAGCTACATCGGGATATCAGAACATCGACACATGGCACTTTGCCATGATGAAGAAATATAGTTGTTGGAGATATTATAACCATTAGACCAATGCGTCGAACGTGCAGAACAAAGTTAATGAAGGCTTCATACCCGTTGCAAGTGACCCGTTGTCGAGTTACCTATTTATCTCGTCATGCCATGCACTGAGAACACTTTTTCCAATCGTGAATCTAAGCTCATAGACTTGTTGATTATACACAGTGGTCATTGCACTATTGCCCTCTATCCTATTGCAGTGTCTAAGTTACCCTCCAAACCCGATATTTTTAACCCCGAGTGTGTATGTTGGACGAGTTGAGCACTACTGAGAAATTTGTTGAAGAATTCCTGATTGACCTCATGACTAAAAGAGTCATGTTGATGTCTACAGGTATACAAGCATCATCGATGAGAGGACTTCCAGCCTCTCCATCAATTGCTCATGGAGCCAAACCATCCCAGCCAACAGATGAAAAGTGAACCAAGCATAGGGATGATCTAGCGAATTCCAAATTGATCCTAAGTATATTACCCACCTATATTTCACCTCTGAGTGGTGCAGTAAATCAAGACAGTGCACCCAGAGATTTCGAGTACACCTTGGTTACAGTGTACCTCCCGAAGGGGATACGCAGAGTTCATGCAAACCAAGATAATATTGTAGCGTTGAAGTTTAGTGACTTCAACCTTGGATATCACAAAGTCTATAACATGATCGCCCCACATAAGTACCTGACCAGAACTAAGGGGAAGAATTCAAATATAATCCCCCAATCGTGGACTATGAACCTCGCGCAGTCCACCCTGTTGAACGTCATGAAGATTTCTCACTTCGGACAACATGAGGAGGTGAATGCATGTGTCAAGCTACTGCTGTCTTGTTACCATGGTGGTTATTTGTGGCTAAATCATCATATAACAATTGATCCGACGTTGATCAATCAGATCATGGGCTTGAGTATGCAAGGACATGATCCATAGGATTTTTACCCTGGAAAAGCCATGGATCGTGCTCTAGCACATAGGATCAAAGACACTTATGGAGATGTCGAGAAGGGAATGTGAGGCTACAAGGTAGCTTCTATCCAGAGTGGTGTAGTGCGCCTTGCTTGTCAATTTATTGCAGGGAAGTTAGTATGAAAGAACTGAACTACCCAAGTCACTGGTTTTGTAGTCGACCTCACAAGAAAGTGCGCTAAAGGCCTTCAAATGAACTGGGAGAAGTACTCGGTGAACCAGTTGGAACTTGACTGTAGAGAAGCACAAGATCAAGGATACAAATTTCATTTCAGCTAGCTCTTGATCCTTATAGATTTTATTGCATGGGAGATGTCGAAAGGTACGACCTTCCCAGACATCGAGCCTTTTGAACCGCTGGCTGCAAATTTCAGTACATTGTGGTACTCAAGTGACATGAATAAACAGTGGAAGTCAAATGATTTTTTTCATACCTACTACAATCAACTGAATATATCCATACAGTCGGAGCCTCACATGACCCCGAAAACTCTACATCGATTCCAACCTTTGATAAAGTTCAGCGCGGATCAACTTTTTCTTTACATCACAGCGTGCGTTGATGAACACAAGAAACAAATTCAATCCTACTACAAGCTGACGGAGGAGGACTTGGAGGAGATCACTAAGGACTGGTCAGCAAATCTCCTTATTCTAGTAGACCCTGCAGAGATATCCAACATCGACAGCCCAGAAACTATGCAGGATACACCCGGACCTAGCATAACAAAGAAGACCGAGGAGGTCCAAGAGATAGATAGTGCATCCGTGAAGAATTCTTGCATATCACCAGAGAAAGGAGGTGATGGAAAAGATTTGAATGATAAAGAAGTTAAACATAAGCAAGGAGACAATTTCTATCCCCTGAAGAAGAGGAAAGGTTAGCCTTTGAAACTGGCCTCCTGAAAGAAATCGAAGGCCACCATGACCAAGATGCAAACTTTTATCACCTCCGATGACTTCGACTTCCTCATAGCAACCCTGCAAGATGCTTCTCTAGATATAGCAGAGAAACAAGAAGCAAAGCAAGAGGATATGTATGATCGAATTGAGATTGAACTTTGAGGGGTACAACAAGCCCTACAGTCCAATCACGCAGTCTCCAATATGCCGGGAGAACCAGAATTAGGAGATGAATCAACCCAACTCCACCACCTAGATGATACAGTCAAAGATCGCCTTCGATGAGCATAGGAAGAAATAGAGAAAGCCACCCAAGATTTGACACAAGTACAAGGAGTACTCGTAGAGCAATGCAGTGCTGCAGAAAAGGAAAAACTTTCTCTCCAAGCGAAGTATGATGAAGAAAAATATCAGCTACAACAAGAAAAGGAACAATTGTTCACGGAGAAACTCGAAGTAAAAGAAGCGGTCAATAGAGCACTTCGCTCTGTGAAAGTGTTATAACTCAAGGCAGAAGAATGAGTTACACAACAGGTGAACTAGCTCGCAGAATCCATCCAATAGCTACAACAACACATAGAATATTTGGAGCTACACACTATACTTGAGACCCCACAAGATGTAAGAGACCAAAGAGAAGCAACGGCCCAGAGCACAGTTGAAAGGCTAAAGGCTCTTACCCTAGAATGAAAAAAATTTGCCGATCACAGTACCTAGACCTATGAACAACTCACGGAGAACCCATAATTGAAGGCACTGGAGTTGCAGCTCCAAGAAGCGAAGTATCAAGCCGAAAAGATACAGGTGCAACTAAATTCCCTGTCAATTGTGGAAAGAATGAAGCGGTCCCAAGAACAACACACTACACAACAGAAAATCCATACTATCTAGAGCAGAGTTATGGAAGTAACTTAGAGGCTCCAACCCATACAAGACAAGGCGTATCAAGTGTTTACAGAGGTAGAAGGCCAAGGAGCAGAACTAAAGTAAGGTTCCACTACAACTGAACATCGTCTAGAGGGACCTATCAATGATGCAGTCATATAAGATTTCACTGAATAGAAGGTTGTAGTACAACATCAATTCAAAGTAGCTTGAGCCAGTCTCGAGGCATTTGAAGAAGAATTAGTCAGACCAGAGTGACTCAGGACGAGTCAGATGTGAGTGTTGGGGGACTGTTGGCCCTTGCTCAAGTTTTTGGAGATCGTTGGTCAAGTTTGACCTATTTTGGGACTTTGACAGCCTGTCAAAGTTGGAGCGCAAGATAAAGCAGAGATCGTGGGATCTCGACCCCTTTTTGGGTCCTTTTGGGGATTTGGGAATATGTAATGGGAATGGGATGTCAGCCCATGGGTTTACCCATGTTTAGGCCTATTTTGTAAACTATAAATAGATTTCTAGGAAATGAGAGAAGAGGCATCTATGTGATGAGGTGTCGATAAGATAAGTGCTAAGTGCAAGTACAATTTGTGGATTCTTTGTGGATACTATGATAGGCTTGCAGAGCTAAGTGCAAGTGATTGTAATAGACTGTGGAAGGCTTTGTGTTGGACCTAGCTCAGGGAAGGAGGATCTAGCGAGGTGCGCGCAGATCTCTTGTCCTATGCAGAGTAGGTTTTTTGTGGCTCTGTGCATGTAGATGACTAATTGAAGCTAATAAAGAAGAAGAGTTGGTGTACGTAGCCACAGGGTGTGGGTGAACCACATAAATAATGTGTTATTTTTCTCTGTGCGATGTTCTGATGTACTTATGTGTTATTTGTTGAGTGCTTGATATAGATAGATAGATAGATCTATTTATGCTTTGTGCTTATGATGAATCTGGATGTTAGATCTGATATAAGTGAATGTGCTTAGTTCCTGAATCTGCTAGATCTTATCTATTTATATATGATAAGTGCTTAAATACATTAGATCAGGGTGAATGTTGCAATGCTCTGTTTTCCCTGCAGAGTAGATATTGGTTAAACAATGATGAAATAATGGTGCTAAGTGCTTTATTAAGTATTATAATCATAGATATGTGTCCTAGCTAAGGTTGGAGACATCTGAATCCTGCAACCATCCCTGCCTCTACCTCGGGTGAGACTTCATCTGCTTCGTGGGTGTTGTCGAAAGGGTCGGTAGTTAGGGTTTTGTTGGTGCGATGTTGTAGTGTTGAACCCTGGGTCTGCCCCTGTGTCAATAAGGAGTGACAACCCAGAAGGGGTTTCAGATTTAGTAATAATGACAGATAGAGAAACTGCATTAGATGATGACATATTTGTTTTCTCTCCTGTATAAACAAACTTCAGTGCCTTTGGAGGAGGTTGGAAAGTTCAAGTAGAAGGTATTTGGGTTTTGGAGGGATAAACCGTTGGAAGTAGAAGGCTTTGGAGTAGTGAAGGTGAATCTTGAAGGAGACTCATATCCAACCATTGTCCATTCAAACAAGGCCTCGGGTGATCAATTTAATGGAATCATAGAAGCGCAAGGCTTGAGGGGAGTGACAGTAGTAATGATGACTTGAGGAGGCCTTGTGAAAATATCAATGTAATGGAGAATAATTAGTCACACCCACAATTTTTTGTTCCAATAAAAACTAATGAATGTTACTTGAAAACGACGACTATTTGTTCCAATAAAAACTAATGACTGTTATTTGAAAACCATGATTGTTTGTTCCAATAAAAACTAATGACTTTTATTCGAAACCAAGAAGAAATACAGAAAATAAAACTGATGACTGTTATTCGGAAACCAAAAAGAAATACAAAAAGAATTTAATATAATGTTTTTTCCAGAGTTGAGAATTATACAGCCTCAGATGGTCTTTGTTGCTCCGAGCTAACGCACTCCGCTCTTCACTAATTGAGGATTGAGGCCTGGAACAGGAGTTGTGCATGGAGGATATCAAATATCAAATTGGATTGGAAATTCTTGGTTAGTCTTGTTGAATAGGTTGTTCCAAAGTGGCTTTTTTCATTATCTGAATCACTAAACAATAGTATTATGTTGTGATGTCGTTGCATGGACATGGCTGGCCTTTTAGGGTTATCCCCGCCCTTGTTTCCTTCCTTTTAGGGTTATCACCGCCCTTGTTTCCTTGCAAAACAAATTGACCCACAACTGCCTACTTGCCATTTTTTCAATATTTCATTATAGACGTTTTGAGTAAGTCATGGATAGAATAGGGTAGCCATCTGGTATTTTGTCACTGCCAAGCTTTCTTCTCTCTAGTGACTCTAGTTTACGTTTAGGAAACATGGAGTTTCTTTCCACTGGTCTTTAAATCCATTGACACATCGAGACTGCACCTCACCCTTGTTGGCATGGTGATATCTTTACCCCTAATTACAAGGATAGAATGCCCTGATTCGTTGATTTTTTTCATTTTGTTAAATTTTTTAGTTTCAAAGCCGAGGTAATGAAAAAATGGTGTAAAATTACCTCTACTAATAATGGCAATATGAGTAAAGCATCAGAACTCCCTTGACTCTTCCCCAATGACCATGTATTTTTGTTATCATTTTGTGAGTATGAGATTTGCATTGGACTGTTGGTTTCTTTTGATGAAAGGAAAAATTGAAAAAATACTGCAGCAGAAATTATGTACTTGCATGTCATTGTTCAGGTGGGTGATTGCCTTTGACATGGTACCCTCAAAACTTCGTGCAGATACCAATGACAGACATCAACATGCGTCCCAATCATCATACAGGCTATCTGGGTCGAACGTACATATTTTACACAGGGTCACGGACTGAGTTACTCAACTGAGGAAAATCTTATGTCATAGTGGAGAACACCCCTTGCAGAAATTTAAAATTTAGATCCTCCATACTTGTGCAGAACCATGATAAAATTGATGTCAGGCATGTTGTGCTATTATTTTCCAAGTCCCCTACAACCCACAAAGGAGCTCCATTAAAGCAACTAATCGGATTTCGAAGTGTTCACATCCAAGGTAAACACACAGTC
>JASDQU010101384.1:5631-22049 GCA_032191745.1 Picea mariana
CTAAATGAGGAATTCCTCAGCTCAGCTATAGGCTTACCAGCTAAAGGGCAGAGGTGGTTTAAGAATTCAAAAGTGGACGAGGTGCCATGGCCGCTCCTATTCACATCGAGGAAGATTGTTAGTTGTGATAGAGGTATGCCTGTCTTTGCCCTTAAGACCAGGTGGCATGATCTATTAGCAATTGTTAAGCAATTCGTGACTTGCGAAGGTCGTTATGGTTTGGTGTTTCTTTGTCATCTCAGGTTGCTTATGATTTTATAGACTACCATCTGAATATGCCTCACTACCTCCTACGCAGCCTGTATAAAATGTCCAAACGATTTAAGCGTGAGAAGGCTCATAGCAGCCTTTTCCATCACTGCTTGATCAAAATCATTATTGTCCATCATTTGAAGCTTAGTGGTAACTGTTGGCAAGCCTTCCTATCAAGGAATGGCTTTTCCACTCCCAAGTGTGGCCAAGTGGACAAGGTTGTGGTCACTGAAACCTTGGTTGGGCCTGCCGTGCCACCTCCTACCCTTCTACCCCCTTTCAAACCCTCGAACTACCCCAACATTGACCTACCCGATACCATGGCCGACCTGTGTGCTAAAGAAAATACTAAGACCGTCAAGAGGCCTGTAAGGAAGAAAGGCAAAAGTGATACTGGTGTCAATAGTAAGGGAAAGAAGAATGCACGATGGATATCTAGATGTGCTTGGAACAAGCCCAAACAAAACGTTGACCAGAAGCCTATTGTTTTGAGCGAGGATTCAAACTCTGATATTGAACGCTTTTTGGCCGAGGAATACCCTTACTCTCATGGCCTCTGTTTTGTGGAACCCTATGACTATGTTTCCAACCTACCACTGTGCCTCAAGGATGACCCTAACTTTCCGGGAATTAAGCTTCACTATGGAACCCCTCGTAACTTGAAAGAACCCTCACCTGTAATGCCGAGGCCCGATCAACCATCGTGTACTCAATGCAATTCTTGGCTTGAACGTTACTACACGGATGTTCCTCTGTTGCAATCTAAAATTAAATCATTGGAGGAACGGGTTATTGTGTTGTCAAAGGAAAATGACAGGCTACAAGCCAACGAAAAGAAGCAAAAGACTACAGGTTCAATTGTCTTCAGGAATGTTGAGGCAGCTACTGCCTTTGTCAACTCAAAGTTTTCTTGACCAAATCATTTTTCTACAGCCCAGGTATGTATTTCAACATCGATTTTTGAATGATTTGGTTAGCCAATTGTGTTTGCTCCAAATTAGTTCTGTTTGTTTGAATAGATTCAAAACAATTTTGTTATTTTCAAACTACCAAGAATGATTTCGTTTTGAATCTTGTACAAAATATTTGTTTGCTAAAATTGAATATAGCTATGTTTGATTAATATGATTTTATTGCTCTTAAATTAGTATAACGATTATGTCGGCCCTAAGTTAGTTCGATTTATTTCTTTTTGGTTTGATTCAGAAACGATGCTGCATGCCTTGAATTAGCATAGTCGTTTATGTATGCGTTGGATTAGTATCAAAGATTGGTTTGATATAGTTCTGTTAGTTTTGAATTAAAAAACGATTCTGTTAGTTTTGTTTTGATTCAACAACGATTTTGTTAATTTCTGAATTGACATAAACTATTGCGTTTGTGTTAAGTGAGTACGAGTGATTTGTTTGATCGATTATAGTCTGTTTCGATTGAAATTGATTCAAAAAAATGATTTCGTTGGTTTTGAATTGTCAAAACGATTCTGTCTATTTCAAATTGGTAATAAAAAGGTTGGTTGACAGATCACATATATCCCTGTTACCATTCGGTTAATTGGACACGATTTCGTTTGTTTCAAATTGGCATAAAATATTTGGTTACTTCTAGCGTGAATGATTTGCTTTGCTTTAAATTAGTAATTAAGGATTTGTTTTATAGGTCAAATGTATTTCTGTTATCAGTTGGATTGATTTAAAATGATTCTGTTTGTAAATATGACCAGCTACAGAATCGTGAGATTCTGTAGCTAGTCATAAAAATTAGATTTTTGTTAATTTTGCAAATAAAACGTTATCTAAACTTGTTTATTCTTGTCCACCTACAGGTACATATGAATTTCAATGGCAAATTGGACATGCTGTGGCAGTTTAGATCATGTTTTTTGTTATATAGTTTTGTTAAGTTGTTAGCCTTAGGCAGAAGTAGAGATTTGGGAGATTGTTCCCAGATTTTTCCAAACAGTTTTTGATAATTCCCACAGGGATGTTTTACCCTGTGGCCTTTATATACTCATTAATTTTTGTAATGAACCCATCACTGTTGGGAGAACAAAGAATATGGAATTATGATGATACAGACTCGAATGGAAGTGGATCTTTTGTAACATCTTTAGCTTTCAATTTATCATACTTTCGTTCAAGTTTTGTGCATTTTAATTTGTGATCAAGTTATTGGCTACTTTAGATATCAAGACTTGTTATAGGTTGATGCGTTATGACTTAAATTCTGTCCATATTTGATGTATCTCGTTTTTCTCATAGCAATTACTTTGTTTGAATTTAATGAATGGAAGTTTTATCTTCTTAGTTAAACGAACAGTTATGTACAAATCTTTGCATAGGGATTTATCTAAATGTGATGATTTGTAAACTTTAAGATTGCTGTAGTTTTATGTCTTGTTTGTTCTGTCATTTGTATCCAAAGAGCACTGCTGCTTCTTGTTTACGAGAAGCTTGTGGAAAATCGAGTGTGGGTTTACTCCCATCAATCAGCTAAATCGAATGCAGTGTACATGACAAACAGGAAGCGCTAATTTCAGTTTAGCTTGTTATTTTATTTCAATAGTTTAATCAATATTAGGATTCACTTTAGTTTAGATAGATATATAATACAGATTGTAGTCCTTATTACTTAGTTAGTTAGTTATTATTTCATTTCTCGACACATATTACTATTCTTATTGATTAGCTTAGATAGCTTTTATTTTATTTCTTTCTCATATAAATCATAAAAACCAAAAATAACAGTGCTGTTGTCATAGGACAGTTCACAAATGATTTTTGCAGGTTTTCAATTTAAAATCTGTAATCTGTAGATACTGTACATATATAATTAAGATTTAATTCTGTTGATAGATAAACTTTTAATCAGGTAGAATTATTGTTTTGTAATATTAGTTAATGAACTGTATATATATATATATATATATATATATATATATATATATATATTTTAGAATTGTATATAGTTTGTTGTAGTTATTCTTTTTCACTTAGATTAGTTTCTTTAGTTTAGTTTTTATTTCATTTTCTAAGGACTTAGATCGGCCAACGAAGCCGCTAAACCCATCGGGGTGGATCATTCCAAACGGCTTGGCTTATTTAGACAACCCTGGACCGGATCCACTCCTTCAGTCGATGAGCATTCAATTTCGCCCGTCAACACTCCTGTAACTGCCTGAGAGATTAGACTAGGTGGCAGTTTACTCTTGTAACTGTTGGTGTGTGTCCAGATCAATCTAGAGCACCACTATGGCTAATTAGTTACTCATTTATTCTATATATCATGTGTAAATTATTCATTTTTCACTACAGTTAATGAGAATTCTTCCATTCTTTCTCTCCTTCTTCTTCTTTCTCCAATTCTCTCTACAAATGTGTGTATCATTGTTTATCTAGATCTATTCTATGCAGGTTCAACACATTTACATGGTATCAGAGCTGACAGACTGCTAAGCAAAAGATACACCAAAATGTTTTTGCAGGTACAAAAGATTGAAGACAACGGAAAGATGGAATTCCAAAAAGATTTCATTCTTACACCTTACAACTATTTTGCATGGAAGGAGAAAATAGCCATACATCTCCGATCCAAAGGGTTGTATAGGTTAACCATGAATATAGATACAGAACCAACATCAGCCATAGAAAAATCCAAGTACTTAAATCGCATGGATGAGGCACTCGGAACAATTTGCAGTCTTATTTCTCCCGATCTCCTTTTTCACATATCTTCCTGTAAGACTCCCAATGAAGCCTGGAGAATATTGGAAGGGATCTTTGGAAAATAGGATGAGATGAGGGGACAAATTCTAGAGGTGGAGCTGCTCACATTGGATCCAAAAAGCTTCGATAATATCCAAGATTTCTTTACAAAATTCAAGTATTTACTGTCGCAACTCAAAGATTGTGGGGTTGATAAATCGGTGGAGGAGAAAGAAATGGTTCTCACCATTCTCTCCAAGCTTGGTCATGAATTTTTTGTATTCGTATCTACATTCCATATTGTCAGATTCGCCTCTGGAGCCACCTGGAAGATGCCTTCTCTTGAGGACTTTATCGAATCCTTGACACAAGAGCAAACCGAGCTCATCAACATGGGCACAATTAAAGGCCCAAGGGTGCATGCACTCACTATGCATGATGGCAACCAAAAATATCAGAAATATAAAGATAAATATAAGAGGAAATCTCATGAACATACGAATAAGAAAAGGTACACAAAACCCTTCACCGATGCCTCCGGATCCAAAGGAGAAAAGGGAAGAAAAGGAGAGAAATGCACATACTGTCACAAAGTATTCCATTCGGAATCCACATGCATGCAAAAAAAATAGATCTGATGTCTCAGATACTTCAGCAAAACAACCTTGGATATCACATCCCCGAGGGTGCAAAGAAGAAGAAGCCAGAAGATCCGAATTCCAAGAAAGGCAATTCTAGCCATGCCTTGATTGCCATCAACTCCTCTCCCGATGCTTGGCTCATAGATTCAGAAGCATCACATCACATGGCTACATCAGAAGCAGTATATTCTTCTTTGGATGCATGCAAAGGTCCTCCCATTCTGACGGGGGACAAATCTTCTGTCGAATTCACTGGCAAAGGAAGGATTGAACTCACCAACGAAAGTTTCGAGAATGTGTTGCATGTTCCCAAGATTTCTGTCAATCTTCTCTCCCTGTATCAAATGATGAATTATGGCACCAAAAAGAATTTCATATTCACACCAAATGTCGTGGACATCTACGACATGCAAACCAACTCCAGGGTTGCTACCGATGAGGTAAATCATCAGTCTAGATTATATACATTTTTTGAATTTATTGAACCTGATTATGCTTTACTGCTTACTCATGCCGATGAAAGTAGTAGGATATGGCATGAAAGGTTTGGGCATTTGAATTTCAGATACATGCAACAACTTAGCAAGCACAAATTAGTTGATGGTCTACCAGACATCTATTTCTCCAAGGGGGTATGTGAGGGATGTGTTCTCGGGAAACACCCTCAAGAGAAATTCGACAAAGGAAAGTCTCAGTGAGCTTCCACACCTTTAGATATGATCCACAGTGACCTTATGGGTCCTTTTACACATCCATCCATCAACAAAGCAAGGTTTGTTCTCATTTTTGTTGATGTTTTCTCACGTTTTACTTGGATCTACTTTCTCAGGCAAAAATCTGAGGTCTTTCAACACCTCAAAGATTTCAAAGCCTTGGTTGAGACACAGTCCGGAAAGAAGATCAAAGTCCTCTGAATTGATAATAGGGGAGAGTATGTGAATCATGAGATCCATAAGCTTTTCCATGAGGCAGGGATTCAGTTGTAGCACACAGTTCCCTATACTCCGCAACAAAACGGAGTTGCTGAGCGGAAAAACCGATCTCTAAAGGAGATGGTATCTTAAATGTGCCGAAGCACTTAAATATGCAACATACATCCAAAACAAATATTCCCATAGATCTGTCAAGGATAAGACCCCCTACGAGGCTTGGAGCGGCCTCAAACCGGAAGTGACCCACTTTCATATTTTTGGTTCACATGCATGGGCCAGGATTCCCTCTGAAAAGAGGAAGGCACTTGATCCACAGAGCACTGAGTGCATTTTTGTTGGATACCCTGACAGTGTGAAGGGATATCAGCTTATTGATCTTTCCTCGAAATGGATCATCATTGAGCATAGAGTGGAATTCGAGGAAAGTGTCTCACATGTGCCTCAACAACTGCATGCATACACCTTCACTCTTCCACCTATCCGAGATGATGAGCATGCACAAGGCAACTCTTATTCAGATGAGAGTTCTGATTCAAAGGACTCAGATGATTCAAATTTAGATTCAGAGTCAATACAGTCATATGCAGAGTCAGAGCATCCAGATGCAGTTGCAGAGCTAGAGAAGAGGCCCAAGTGGGCACATACTACTCTTCAGGATGTAGGGGATCTCCTTGGTGATCCAACCGATACTAGGAGGACTCGATCTGATTTCAATGAGCCTCATATTTCACTCACTGCCAATGAACCATTGCCTTCGAGGCATCTTTTCTTGGTTCAGTCTTTAGATCCACAGTCTTATGGTGAGGATGCTGGAAATCCCTTTTGGGAATTCGCCATGCAAGAGGAGTACAAATCCCTCCTTGAGAACCAGACTTGGGATCTGGTTCCCCTTCCTTCTGGGAGGAAACTTGTCAGATGCAAATGTTTCTACAAGACCAAGAGCATAGCGGATGGACAGATCAATAGATACAAAGCCAGGCTTGTTGCCAAAGGCTTTCAGTAGGTTCATGGTATTGACTATGATGATACCTTCACTCTAGTAGAGAATATGGATTCCATTCGATTAGCCCTTGCCATTGCGGAAGCCAAGGGATGGGAAGTCCATCAGATGGACATGAATAATGCATTTCTTCACTGTGATCTCTCTGAGGAGATCTACATGGAGCAGCCCTAGGGATTTATGCATGACTCATATTTGGTCTTTTGACTGAAGAAGTCACTTTATGGCCTCAAGCAGGCTCCGAGGGCATGGTATGCCAAGATGGACTCCTACCTTTTGTCACAGAACTTTGTACATTGTAAATCATACCCGGATGTCTACATGCACAGGATGACTGATTCACTTCTACTTTTAGTTTTGTATGTTGATGGTTTGTTGATCACCGGGTGCCCGATTTCAGCGATTGTTGCAGTCAAGAGGATTCTACATGACAGGTTTTTGATGATGGACATGGGTCCACTACAATTATTCCTTGGACTTGAGATCAATCAGGATGCATCAGGCATCAAACTATCTCAAGCCAAGTATGCACGATATCTCCTTGAGAGATTTCACATGACAGACTGTAAGTCTTCTCTGACTCCTTTCCTATCAGGAGTCAAACTTGAGGATGACGGGGAGACTCCACTAGTTGACAACACATTGTACAGACAACTAGTGGGGAGCTTGTTGTATCTCACACACTCCAGACCAGACCTCTCATATGCAGTTGGTGTAGTTTCTAGGTTCATGTAGGAGCCGCATGAGCTACATTGGAAAGCTGTAAAGCGTATCCTTCGATACGTATAGGGCACCATCACCTTTGGGATTCATTATGAAACAAACTCTACATTATATCTCATTGGGTTTACTGATTTCGATTGGGCTGGCGATAGCATTGATCACAAGTCCACATCTGGAATATTGTTTCCGGGCCTATCTGTTGGTCGAGAAAGAAGCAAGCTGCCATTGCTCTATCTTCAGCCGAGGCAGAGTACAGAGGGGTAGTTAACATAACCATTCAGGCTACGTGGCTACAACATTTTCTCACTGACTTGGACATTTAGTTTCATTGGTTGATCATCATCTGATGTGACAACCAGAGCACTCTGAAGTTCTGCAGAGATCCAGTTCAGAGGCAACGAAGGAAGCACATCAAGATCCACATGCACTACATCTAGGATTTAACACATGAGGGCATCATCGACTTACAATTCTGTCCTTTAGCAGAACAAACGACAGACATCTTCACTAAGACCTTCATTGAGCAGAAATTCCATTCTCTGCGAAGTCATCTTGGAGTGAATGATGTTCAGGGGGGGTGTTGGAGTTACTTCACACACACCTAGGATTTATTTTTCCTAAGTTTTTTATTTGTTTATTAGTCATAATAATGACTAATTAGTCATTATCCAGTCTCCTATATTTTAGAAGAGAATATTCCACCTGGAGAGTATTCTCTTTCAGTTCACACTTTAGTTTGACTAGTTGAGTTGAGTTTAGATGTTGCATTGGGATCATCACCATGCAACATTGGGATCATCACCATGATAATTCGACCTTGCCTTGGTATCACCACCAGAGTGAAGCATTAGCCTTGATTCCCTCAGTTAACTCTTCACTACTCTCTGTTTAGTAAGTTAACTGAAGACTAGTTGACTAGTTAACTCAACTAGGTGGTAGTTCACTCCCGTAATTGTCTGAGAGACTAGACTAGGTGGCAATTTACTCTTGTAACTGTTGGTGTGTGTCTAGATCAATCTATACCACCACTATGGCTCATTAGTTACTCATTTATTCTATATATCATGTGTAAATTATTCATTTTTCACTATGTTTAATGAGAATTCTTCCATTCTTTCTCTCCTTCTTCTTCTTTCTCTAATTCTCTGCAAATGTGTGTATCATTGTTTAGCTAGATCTATTCTATGCAGGTTCAACACATTTACATTGTGGTTATACCCTCCAAGTACCCTGAGTGAGTTTATCCAATGTCGATTCCAAGTACCATGAAGACTTTCTCCTCCACAGTCACCTTATGTAACGACCCTAAAGAGATTGGCCACTAAGGTTACCAACTACAACAATAATGCCTGGGGAAACAATTGACAGTCTAATCCACATGCAAGGGCAGGGTATCTAGCCCAAAATCAACTTGAAAGACTTCCACTCATCATTGTGGGTATACCTTCAAGCGACCCCCATAATACATGCAATATCTACACCAATACCAACGAAGCAGGGTGAGTAACTCTGCCAGTCTTAACGTGACCTCGTGATTGACCCTTGTGTGAGAAGGGCTTCCCAGGACAAAATGTAGAAATTGGATTTCACCGCTACCTAACATAAGATCTGATATGTGTTTGCAGCTTTGGAATGTTATCTTTCACACCTATTCCAAAACCCTACAACTAATCTAATGTAGGTTTGCTACCAGAAAATATAAAAATGTCTAATCATTTTTAGTTTAGCACTTGATTTTCAAAGCTGTTGTTACTCAAAAGGAAAATGGCATGGACATTATGGTGTTTTGACTGAATCGAAAGTTATGCAAAGAGAAGAATATGCAATCTTTTCATTTCTATGAAAGCTATGCTACGAGAATGAGAAAACATTCATCATTTCAGATGCATAATGTCCCAAAATGTAAAAAAAAAATGCAATTCCACTACTTCAAATGCAACCATTCAAGGAAGACAATAAAATCTGAAGAAGAATCCAAGAAACGATAGGGAGAAAGAGAAACCACTCAAAACTAATTGCTTGGGAAAATGACCTCAAAGATCAAATGGAATGGTGCATAGATCTTTGAAATTCCTCACAAAAGTTTCGACTCAGTCAAATAAATGATAAGAAAACAGTAAGTTGACTCTAAATCAACAAAGACAAAGAGTGACTTCAAAGCAAGGAAAGAAAAATCCAAAATCCCAAACAAAAGATGATCGATTCTTAGCAAACGAAGTGTTGAAGGCCAAATCAAAGATGTACTGAGGTGATAAGACCTTGAGCAAGTGCAAAAAGAAAAAATTGAACCTTAGAGGAAGAAACCCTAAAGGATTTTTCACAGAAAAGGGGAAACTCTCTGGTGTAAGGGGCACCAAAACGTTCCAACACTATGTTTAAGCCTAGTAGGGAGTGCCAGTGCTCTAGTAACACGGGTGGGGGGGGCGCTGGCCTCTAAAAATTCAGAAAAAATACCCAGAAAGTCAAAGAACCAAGAAAACTCAGTCAATCAATTTGAAGGTGATGAAATCAAGGGCCAATCAAACAAAGCTAAGAATCAAAGACAATATGGAGAAGGTCAAGAAGTGGGAAAAGGGCCAAAACAAAAATCAGATCTCTTCCCCAATGGAGTCGCCAATTTCTGTTACAGGTGAATCCTCCTGCGAACAAGCCGATTCCATCTTGGTATCTAGACCCCTAAAACCAAGATAGAAAGGGTGCTATCATTGGTCATTGACATCCTTTTAGATGTAATTAAGCTAATATATGAAGAGGAAGGAGAAAAMTATGTACCTTGTTAACGATGTTTGTCCTCATGAAGTCCAAGTTGAGGTTCAACCTCAAGCTCCTCGATAGGTCCTGTAGAACAAACAAAGATACAACAAGCTTCCCATTCTACTGAGATTAGCTCAAATACAAATCCATATACTAGAGACAAGTTTATGCGGAACAAACACAAACTTGAAAGAAACAGGCCAAGCATGTATGATATTAATGAGAACAAATGAAGAGTACTTACAATCCTCTAATGAAGGTGCAACAACTTCTTCCAGCTCTCCTTGTCCAACCCCTTTGCTCAAGTAATCTACACTGATTATGATTCAATGGCATATCATTTATGGGATCATAAGTTTGGTGTAATTCTCGATCTCCATATCTCAATACCACTTATGAGATCTTAAGTTTGGTATCTCTATCTTTATATCCATGTACTGTATGTTGCCTATGAGATCATAGGTTTCATACCTCAAATATTTTCATGTACCTTTCACCATGAGAAGGCCTCCTTATATAAGCTTTGAGAGGCCCAACCACTTGAGAGATCTTTGGGATAAGTTGAGGATTCCTCTCCTTCAGTTGTGGATATCCCCTAAGATCATGCCTTGACCTCAGATTCGAATTGAACCACCTTCAGAGATTGAGGGGATTCTTCCATTTTTAATCTCAACAAATAAAAAATTCACTTAGAAAGGGTAGCGCTCCCCCAAAAGGGTGCACAGAGCGTTTCAACACTCCCTGAAAGAAGCCCAGGGAGCACTGGCACTCCATGACAGTGGGTAGGGGAGGGATGCCTTCCAAAAATCATTTTTAAGTAGTTTTTTTAGTGGCAAAAATCTTGTACTCATTGTCAAGTGATTTCTCCTATTCAAAACTCGTCTTTGATGTGTCTTAAGTGTCCTTATGATGTCGTTAGAGGCACGACTTAGGCAATATGATAGTATGATGTTTGCGACACTTGCGACACTTGTGGTCAAGATGCGACACTTGTGGACAAGATGCGACACTTACAACACTTGTGACACTATTGAAGTGAGTAATTTTGATGTGTAACAGAGAGGATTCAAGCCTTTAGTAAATTTATTGTCTTCAAGAGGAATTATTTCCTTACATTTATAGAGCACATTTTGTAAGAAATCACAAATGCTTTCATCATCAGGAAAGACCTCCCAATATTCCACATTGTTAGGAACATGAGGTCTATACAAGGACAAGAATGTACAATCAGGTATTTGTGGAAGTAATTGTCTTGTAGGACAAGTTGCAAAAACAACTATCCTATTAGTGATAGAATTCAATTCCCTTTTAATGTGAGTGATGTTAAAAGATAATAGATTTTGGATCAATTCCCAAATAGCTTGGGTGTATCTCTTCAATAACTTGTTAGTAGGAGTATACAATTTTTCGACAAGATTGAAAACAAGTTACAAGTCTTCAAAATTGTAAGATGTCTGTTGGAAGATTGGTTGTTGTCATTGATGTCAACCCTAGTCATTGGTTGTAGTCATTGATGTAAACCCTAGCCATTGGATTTTGGACCCCATAGTTGATCGAAGTAGATAGACATGAAGGAAATTACACATGCAGATACAACACCCATAGATGGATAGTATAACTCATGCCACTTCCGGTGGTATGTGGCACGTCACGCAGATCCTCACTACTGAGGAGAAATGAATTTTTGAAGATGACAATGTGAATTGAAGCAGAAACTACATGTCGGCCCTAATGTTAAAAGGAAGTGATATAAAGGGTATAAATACATCTCATTATACATTCATTTTTCAACACACACAAGTTTATTAATGAACAAGGAGATATAAGTCGAATTTCTGAGGAAATCTGAAGTAAAGAAAGATGAATTTCAAGGGAGGATGAAGTCTTTTGGTGATGTGTTCTAAGGTATGTTATTTACAAGTCATCTCACAATTTTAGCTATAAATTTGTTTCTAGAATGATTCATATGGTGAAATTTGAAGGATATTGAGAAGACATATCTAGGTACATGTGGTAAAAATTTCATCTCTTTATTCGCTATAATTTTGGAGATACACTCTATGGAATATAGGGTTTTTGACTAGTCCTGAAGCTAGTCATAAACATGTGTTTCAGGTAAAATAGTCATAACGTCTTCATAGAGAACCCAAATGAAGTGAGACCAATTCCATTGGAAATAGTACGGGCTGTAGTTTTTTGTGTACAAATTTTAGAATCTGATGTTAAATGTTGAGTGTGGGGCATGATGTACAAGTTCGCTCTCTTGAATAAACCAGAATTGAAGAAGGTCTACCATTTTCTCTATAACTCATTTTCTAGGAGGATTCAAGGAGTGAAACTTGGAGTTTTCTAAGCTTGCTCTGATACCAATTGTTGGAAATATTGAGAGGGGGGTGAATTAGTATTTAGAGCAATTAGCATTTTTGAACTTGTATTTCAATCAGATCATGTATTCTATTTATATGTAATCAACAATGAGGACTATCCAATGAAAAATAAAGAATAGTATAAGCGATACACTAATACACCATGCACAATATATAAGAAGTAATTATATATTATTGTTCAAAGGAAGTAATGACTTCCAAAGGTAGCTACAACTTCCAAATATAAAGGGAGAGATAAAACTCCAAAAGGAAGATACAATTCTCCAATATCAAGAGAGGGTTGACCTCTCCATCCTTTCCCATTCCTTCCACCCAAGAATATATGAGAGATAATAAAAATTTACATTAAATTATCACTATCAACCAACCATCACATAGAACCTGATAATGGTTCCTGGGACTTCTTCAACTTCTTCAATTCTTCACTTCTTGGAATACTCTAATCTTGTATATAATATTATTCAATGTATTCTCTGGAGGAATAGAAGAAGAAAAAATGGTTCAACAAAAAGATGAGAATTTTGAAAAATTGATTCATGTTGAGATTGAAAATAAGAAGCTCAAAAACACGCATAGAAAACTAAGAAGTGAATTGGGTACTTGTGAAAAGAAAATTGAAAGATTGAAGAAACAATTAGAATACTTTGAGAAACTAAGACAAGAAACCATTTCCTTAAAGACTCTACTCGAAGAAGCAAGAAGAATAGAAGAAGTAAGAAATGTCCAGATGATGAAGAAAGAAGAATATTGTGAGAAACTTGAACAAGAAGTTGTCTCATTAAGGAAGATCTTAAGAATAGGGGGGAACATACAGGTAAGTCACTACTTCTGCTCTTATCTAGTTCAAACATCTAGGATATAAACATAAATCTGCATGAACAATAAAACTAGATTGCTCCACTTGACATCCAGATTGTAACATTGGCATTATAGACCAGATTTACAAAAGAGAATAGAATAAACCTATGGCATTAATATGATATTCAAATATTCCATTCCATCCGCATCAAGTGCCAAAAGACTTAACACATCTTGGATGCACGGGTGAAACTTCATACAAAGAAGATATAAATTCCAACAAAAATCTTGAACAAATCTCCACACAGACAGTTGATGAGAAGTGGACCAGGATGCTGGAAAGAAGGAATGATTACAGAAGATATGAATATCCAAGAAGACCGCCTACCTTCAGAAACCAAAAAATCTTCACTCGGTATGAAGGAAACTACATAAGAGTAGATCATGAACCCAGATGAACTATATCACAAAGAAGATCTCTTACTCCCAGGTATCAAAATTTCTTGCTTGGTCATTGTTATACTTGCAAAATTTTTGGACATAAGGTAATTAATTGCAGAATCAATGAAAGGAATAAACATGTAAGAAACATGAATGGTGTAAATAGAAGATATGGAAATGATCGTGGATTTTTCAATATAATTTATAATTCATTTGCCCCATTGATGGACCAAAATATTGTATCCTACAAATGTAATTATCTTGGTCACAAAGCAAGAGATTGCATATATATGAATAAAGATGCTCCTATGCCAAATGTCTATATTCCAACCACAATATGGAGAAGGAAAGAGATTCCAAACAAAGAATATTGTCTAATAGCATTGACCACTGAAGAATGTAAAGAAGAATATGAATGGTACATCGACAATGGATGTTCTTCACACATGACCGGGGATCAAGACAAATTCATCATCTTGAAGAGAAAGGGTTCCAACACTATTAAATTTGAACGTTTTTGCGATGAAGTAGAGATGAATTTTCGTCTGCATAGAGTCATTTTTGCGACCAAGATAAWTTTTTTTTTTCGTCAGAATTAATTCGTCGGTCGAGCGACCACACATGGATCTTCGCCGGTCTAGCGACTGGAAAAAGAAGCCCGTTCACAATAGGGAAAAGTTCGGCTAGCGTCGAATGTTAGTCGGTCAAATGACTAATATTAGTCACAAGAGTGACCAAAAAAACCTTGGCAAACTTAGTCAATAAACCACTATGAGTCGCTAGAATGACGAATAGTAGTCACTAGAGCGACCAAACCATCAATTAAAAAGGTCAAAAGAAGGAGGATCAATTAGTCTCTCTAGCAACTAGCRACGAACACATTGGTTGCTTTAGCGACTAACAGGTTGGTYGCTAAAGCGACTAACACGTTGATGTTTGCGGCCAATTGGCTATACTATCGACGAACAGGTTGGTCACTAAAGTGACCAATATTGGGGTTTWAAATTTTTTTTTTTATTCCATTCACACAGGATCTATGCAAATCTGACCTACATGAGCATTCTTTAATAGCAAAAATGAAATGGTCCATGACTATAACAGACAATTAAAAAAATTGCAATGCAACTATCTATATGCCTATGTTTCTTTTGATTTTTCAAATTAAAATGAAATGAATTGCAAGAAAAGAAACCTATAGATGTAAACAACCATTGAAATGCAAAGTTACAACCTATTTGTAGAGAACAAACAAAGAGTCAAACCCTAAAAAAAACTCTTGAAGGAAAGGTAGTAAAACCATAGGGGGGTTTGTTCCTCAATCCTTTGGATTTTTAAGGGTTTTAAGCCAAACCTACAAACTAAAATCTAACTAATCATCCACATTCCCTAAATATAAACCTAGTAGACACACAAAAGCAATAAAAATTAGAAAAAATATTTTTTTTAATCCCTACAGAAAGTTACCTCAAAAAGTGTGTTGGCCCATGACGAAAGGTACCATGTTTCCTACATTGACAAACAAAGGAACCAGACCTTGTTGATGCATTGGTCAATGCACTTGTTGACCCCAATAAGTGTGATGGTCTCTAGGGGTCTCCTGCACCTGGGAGCTCAACTCTGTGGGATTCCTTTGTGGTTTCCAACCCTTGTCACTTACAAACACAACACATAAATCTAAAAGAAGTCAGAAAAACCTAAAAAATCATAAAAAACAAATAAACTCATTTACTACACACCCATAATCAAGAATATTGAGATTGGCTCATAACCCTAGTGGAGTCACCACTCTATTGGTGCAAATGTACAAACAAAGTGAGAAACTTTGCAAACCTTGTGGTTGCTACAAGATTACAGACAAATGAGTTAGAAAACTAAAAACCCTATATTTCAATGAACTAATTTATTCTCTAATCTATGTTATTCCTATATATGGAAGTAAAATGCAACAAAAAAATAAAAGACAAGAACAACTATTTGATCAAAGAATAAATGAATCCATTACCCAAATGGTAGACTTCACAATATCACTGGTGGAGAGATATTGATGGTGTTTATCTTCTATTGGCCTCTCCTTCAGAGGGTTCTTTGATTTCCTCGAGTGTGTGGTTGTAGTTGCTCTTTCTTCTGGCTATAGATGGATGCAATAGTGTGCTGCTCAAGAAACTAGGGTTTCATTGGTAAAGGGACAAACCTAGGGAAAAAATCCACAACGAGGGAAAATGAGAGAAATAAGAATGAAAGAGTGATATTGAAATGGGGGGAGACCTCTCCTTGTTTTATAGGAAAAATATGGAATTTCTCTCATATTTTTTCTTTTCTAAATTAAAAATAGGAGGGAAAGTCATAAAAAGGGTTTATGAATTAATTAAGTGGGATTAACTCTAGGGAAATGGTTCCTAAAGTTAATTAAAGGGGATATTTATGGTTTTATGAGTGAAATTAACTTTAGGAAAATGGTTCCCAAAGTTAATTAAATGGGATATGGTGTAAAAGTCATGATACCCATACTATTGTTGGAGTATTTCAATACACATAACATTTTGTTCTAGATTAAAATTCGAACCAGATCCTCCCTTTCGCCCCGATTTTCTGGTAATGGCAATGATGCATAATTTTTTCGCCCCTATTTTCTGGTAATGGAAACAATTTAGAGGTATTTCTCCCTAGTTTTATGGCACTGGAAATGATTCAGAGTTATTTTTCCATGGGTTCCCTCAAATCACAAGTGGAGAGGCCTTGTAGTTGTCTTACCTTACCTACATTGAAGGGCAAGTGGAAAGAGTGAA
>JASDQU010101384.1:90708-102413 GCA_032191745.1 Picea mariana
GACCATTTTCCGAACTGGAAAATGACTGTCTGTCAGAAATATTGGACCACTTTCCGGACTAGAAAGTGACTTCCCAACCTAGACCATTTTCCAAACTGGAAAGTGACTATCCATCAAGAATCTTGGACCACTTTTTGGACTGGAAAGTGGCTGCCAAACCTGGACCATTTTCCAAACTGGAAAATGATTGTCCATATATCAATAACATATCAGTGCTCCCTCCCAACCTGGGGAGTAATCACTTCCCTTTCCAATAAGGAAGTCATCTCCATGAGTCCCAAATTGTCCCTTAAGTACACAAACTTTTCATCTTGGACAGAGGCTTTACCAAAAATATATGTTATCTGCTCATCTGTGGAGATATACTGGAGAACTACTTCTCCCCTCTAGACTTTATCATGGAGAAAATAGTACTTGATCTCAATGTGCTTCAACCTGTCATGGAACACCGGGTTCTCTAAGAGCTTCACACAGCTCTGGTTATCACAATATGTCATGATCAAATCCAACCCCTGATCAAACAATCCAGAAACCAGGTTACGGAGCCACACTGTTTCCGTACAAGCATCACAAGATGCAATATGCTCTGCTTTAGCAATGTTGAATGCAACAGACTTTTGTTTCCTGCTAGCCCATGATATCGTGGAAAACTGAAACATATCCAAGAAGTACTTATTCTGTTATCTGCACTCCCTGCCCACTATGAATCGATAAATCCATGCAGTTGTATATCATAACTCAAACGTCTCAAGGAGACATTTCAAGGCATGTTTCACAATTATTCAATTCTCATGGATAGGTTCCACCTAGAATTATTTTCACAGCAAAGCAAATATCCGACTAAGTATTCTCCAAATACATCAATGAGCCATTCAATTGTCAATACAGGGACAGATCTACTAGATCAGAGGCTCTCAACTTCTTCAGATCTGTCATCATGGGAGTTTTCCATGGATTTGCAATACATCAATGAGCCATTCAATTGTTGATACAGGGACGGGTCTACTAGATTAGAATCTCTCAACTTCTTTAGATCTGTCATCATGAGAGTTTGTCATGGATTTGCAATCCATCATCCCGGACTTCTGAAGAATAGTTTTCATACACTTCCTCTGTCATAGGAAGTTTGCACCACGCTTTTGCTGTACATGAGAGGCTCTACGCCAAGTTGTTTGATTCCATACAAGGTCTTTTTCTATCTACATACGTGGGTTTCTTTCTGGTATACCTCAAAACCTTGAGGTTCCTCTACATATGCTTCTTCTTCAATTACTCTGATGATAAGAATAGTCTTTTCATCCATCTGATGTAAAATCCAACCCATGGATACAACATGAGATATAATGGCTCAGGTAGAGGTATATCTGGTCACTGGAACAAGTTGTCATCATAGTCTTCTCCCTCCTTCTGGGAGAACCCTCCAGCCCTGAATCTCGCCCTATATCTATCAAAGCTTCCATTTATAAGTCTTCACGGATTCTTCAATGGATCATATCATTGGAGATTAGCTCCCTCCTAATCTTGGCTTCATGCCTGAATGAGCAATATCTAGAACTTCCTTGTTTTTATTCTGAGACTGCATGTTTATGCAATCAATTCCCTCTATCTGAGAGAGTCCATGATTTCGTCTATTGCATCTCTCTTTGCTTTCTACAAAGTGTCACAAGCATGTTCTGGTTTCCTTTCGATTACTAACTTCCTCTAAGTCTGACTTCCTCAGAGTCTCTTTAAGTTTATTTATGTCCGTTCTGATTGTTGCCCATCTGGCAGTTGTTGCAAGTACTATATCATCCTTATAAACTTCTTCTATGACAGCTTCTGCAAAGATTGTTCATCAAGGTTTATCAACATATTTCACAAGGGTACCTGCCCGAAACAAGACAAGAAACAAAAGAAAGATCCAAGACAATATGTTTATGATAGTAGATCGAAACAAGAATAAGGACAAGGATAGAGGCAATTGCTACAAGCCTGAAAAGACATCCTCATGATAGCCTTCATGAAATAACCTACCTGAGACAACAAGAACAACAATATTTCTGATACAACATCTTTTATATGAAGGATAGTTTCTTGATAGCATTACTAAGATGATCTTGTCTGAGAACAAGAACAAGAAATATCTCCTAGAGTAGGTGTTAGTTCATATTTGCAAGTAAGTACACTGAGTAGTATAAGCTACTTAAGTGACAATAATAAAGATGTCAAACTTGATATGCAAACCTGGAGTCTTTTTATTGTTCCACTTAAATTGATTTTCTTCTTAGACAAGTATCCTTTCCAACCTGTCCCTTAAACTTAAAACAATATGATTTCTTAACAAAAAACTGAGTTAAAGAATACGATCTCAACCTTATAAGATCTTGATTAAAGTCGGCTTATAACTTTTACTAGAAGTTCATAATGCCATAACAGTCAGAGATATATCAAGTCAAACCTGGAGAGTGTGTTGATCTTATGAATGCATTGAATCCAAGATCACTGTGCTCCAAGGCTGCACCCTTGAAGTCTATATCAATTTTGAAACTTCCATGTCCAAAACCCATACCATTTCTGAAATTTCTACCTGTTTCCCATTCCATGTGACAGATATTTACTTACATCTCAGTCATAATTTTGGTTGTTGTAATTCAAATCTGCTACTTCCAGGTACGAAAGACTACCCCCATACAGCTAGGGTTGTCTTGGCACACAGATCGGGTCTTTCAGGTCCATAGTCAACTTTCTTGACCTGCATTTAGTCATTCTGGTTTTGCAGGAAAATGTTGGTCTAGTGCAAAGCATTTTGTACAAACATGCTACAGGTACAACCCATTCTGTTAAATGGTCTGGCAGTTACTAATTTTTGGATATTTCCAGGGTTGTTAAATTGTGATTCCTTTTTGAAGAAAATGCTCCTTTAACTATTAATATGATCGAATATAAACAATATATTTTATACCATCGCTTAAAGCAACCACCAAGATAGTCCAAAAACCTCCTATCAGCTAGAGAACTAACAGACTCAAATAAAAAATTTGCCATAAATCTACGTCATCGAAAAAGAAACAACCATGGGGACAAGTAGCATCTGTCACAGAGAACACAAAACAGGAAGTTTAGCTGGCCTGAAAAACAGAGCAAAGTGTCATGGTGCAGCAAGCATCATGACAGTGCCCGTGGCAGGTCATCTCTGTCTTTGTATGGTGGTCTCAACCTAACAGCTGGCTCTGTATCGTTAATAATGGCATCCCATATTAAATTGTGATTTGAAATACTTTTCCAGTTGATATTAAGTTTTTGGCATGCTGCTGGATATATCAGTGTCCTGTGCAGCCTATCCCTCTGCAGGATTCCCTAAAGCTATGTGTTGTTCCTCAACTTCTTGCACATCAATGCTAGGTTTTGTTGGGGGCTAGTTAATTAGGCATTGTTTACGTTGATGTAGATCTGTTTGGCATGCCAGTTATGGAGTTTTTCAGAATTGAATACATGTACAATGCTTGTATCCTTGCTAGTTGCAATGATAAGGCCAGAACTTACGGAGTCTAATAGGACACTATGCCTAAAACCCAGACTAATCCTTTACTTGACAAGGTTGAAATGGTATGAAGCAAGTATGATATACCAGCTGTAGCAACCTCAGCTATTGTACCAGAGCATATGGGGTTTAGTTCTCAATATAGTATTTGCAAACATTTTGAGAGCAAAAATACCAGAGTAAAACTTGTCCATTGTTTATCAATAACCTAAGACAAAGGATTTCAATATGCATTTCGTAGTTTGACAAATCCAAGGCATGTAGTAAAGTGTGACTATAGCCTTGTAAGAGGCTGCAAGAGGACCTAGACTGTGATGAAGTGACAAAGCACATGTTTCTGGCCCAGTAGGTGGGTTGGCACAAGAGGTATTTCTTACAGAATATGGCCATGAGCCGACATTAGTGGATTATTTTGCTCAGCCAGCATTATAGGAGCATGAGTGACCTTCAGCAGAGTTAACCATGGGCAGCATGAAATCCATCTTGTAGGATGGAAATCTATCACGAGCGAGGAATAGTACCACAAAAACCTATTGTGATGAGATTTCTAGTTTGATGCTTTTGCACATTTACATTGTATGTTGCTATAGTGAGGAATAGTTACCGCAAAAACCTATTGTGACGAGATTGCTAGTTTGATGCTTTTGCAAATTTACATTGTAGGTTGCTGTAGTCTACCTTACACTAGTAAGGAATGCCTCCATAGAAAGAATTTCACATGAAATAAAACTGGGTGCAGCTTGTACAATGTATGTACATTATAGAGTTTTGCATATATGCATTGTAGGATGAGGGATAGTACTACCAAAGCCTATTTCGAAGAGATTTACCGATTTGCGACTTTGCAAATCTGCATTGTAGGTTGCTACCTTGTACTAGCAAGGGATGGTTCCATAGGAAGAAATCTGTGTGAAATGAAAATGGGTGCAACTTATCTATTATAACCTTTTTTTGTTGGAAAGCATGTATGCAAATTAATGGGATGTTAACATGGCTTATAACACAACGGTTGTCAATTGCTATACTGCATAGACTGACTAGATCCCTAGCCTCTTCACCAAATAAGATGACTATACTGTCTTTGGCAGTTGTATATCTCTCCATGAGTCCTACTTTGTAATTGCACGGTGTGATTCTTTTATGCTTTGTAATTTGTTTGTATCCTTCGTAACTTTTATTTAGCTCAAAAATGCCTTGGGCATTCCCTTGATGTACTTACTGTACATGATGTAATATGTTATTCGCTAGTCTCATTGACTGGTTCCTGGCCCTTGTGGATATTCATATAATTTTGTTCTTTTCTCTTTCCACATTTCCAAAATATTCCAAAGGTTAAATCTGTTCATTTAATGTCCTCGTCTGACATTTCAAAGAAAAATATTTTATTGTTTTATAGGTCACAACATTTAACAATTAAAATCGAAGGAAGTCATATGTGAATAAACAGAATGCAACAAAACACAAGTAGATGAAAAGATAAAAGTTAGTTTTGCATAATAAATTTGTTTTCCTGTATATCACTCCATGAGACCTACTTTGCAATTGCACGGTGTGATTCTTTTATGCTTTGTAATTTGTTTGTATCCTTTGTAACTTTTATTTAGCTCAAAAATGCCTTGGCATTCCCTTGATGTACTTACTGTACATGATGTAATATGTTATTCTCTAGTCTCATTGACGGGTTCCTGCCCGTTGTGGATATTCATATAATTTTGTTCTTTTCTCTTTCCACGTTTCCAAAATATTCCAAAGGTTAAACCTCTTCATTTAATGTACTCTTTTGACATTTCAAAGAAAAATATTTTATTATTTTATAGGTCACAACATTTAGCAATTAAAATCAAAGGAAGTAACATGCGAATAAACATAATGCAACAAAACACAAGTAGATGAAAAGATAAAAGTTAGTTTTGCAAAATAAAAATTCTTTCATGTTCTGATAAACAACCAAATCTTAAAGATACGATGATGATGATTGTTAATGTCCACTGAGACCAACTTTGGTCTATTAATCTTTAAGAGATNAATTACTAATGAAACAGGACAAAGAAAACACTTATAAGAAATATACCACATGTAGCTTCTCAAAGGAAACTGCAATGTTAAAGTGTGAAACATATGAATAAACTAAACATTTAAAAAGGCTTTCTCAGATGAGAAGCATTTCACTAATGGCCATGATCATCTGAATCTTAATGTGTTGGGCTTTTAATTAGGAATGTAAAATGTTGAACGCAAACTAATATAGTTTTCACCAGCTTAAAAGTTAATGCATCCTTTTTGGAGAGGAGCATTTAAACCTGGCAGGCACATAAAGCAAATCTCTACATTCCATGTCTGATAAGGAAGGAAATCGCCAACTGATTCATGCAAGAAAAGAAAATACCCAGTTCTAATAGTTTAGCATCAGCCCAACAAATAGTGTACCCGTATGATGAATCAGTGTATCGCCTTTACCTTAATATACAGTTGTATAAGATTATTGATTTATTTTTTCTTAGTATTATATCAGGATAAAAATAAATGACATCTAAAGAATTTTCACATTGTTTTAAGAACAATTAAAACATATTAAATGGTTTATAGGCATTCAAAAGAAAACCTTTTTTTCTTTTTTATTACAACCATTGTTTTTTCCAAGATCTCTTTAATGAATTAAAACCTCTCAGAAATGCTCTTATTGCACTCTAATCATTGAATAAACTATACTGTAACTATGGCTGGCTACATACACACCATATTCCACAACACAATTACAGGAGACCACTGATGCTTGAAGGAAATTCAATTACCACTGATGCTTGAATAAACTATACTGTAACTATGGCTGGCTACATACACACCATATTCCACAACACAATTACAGGAGACCACTGATGCTTGAAGGAAATTCAATTACCTCTTATCAATAAACAGGACTTGTGATCTTTCAGAAAGGTGTTTATTCCCTTGGAACTGAGTATTTATCAAAAGGCAGAAGGATGGCCATCTCTGGAGAGTCGAGACACAGTCATAAATCCTGATGAGCTCTTCATATCCATCAGATTTTTGGATGAAGAAATTGCCAGTATCCTATACACTATCCCTAGTCATTTCCACAGTCTACCCATAATTTCATCAAGAGAAAAAAATATTTACCACATAAATAGCTAAGAAAAAGTAACCATTACAACTCCGTATTCTTATAACAATATAAAGAGTTGTATTCGTATAACCATACAGACCCAAAAAAGTACTCTGCAAGTTCAAAAGAGGTTAAAACAGGGAGAAAAGAGAATAAAATGCTAACATATATTCCATCATAAGCATATGTCGCATGCATTTAGGCCAGAAATATCAGTTGTTTGGATTCCGTTTCATGAATGAAAAAACTTTCAATTATTGTAGGCCTTATCTCACAATGTGAAGGAGAATGTTATCTATGCAAAAGCACAAGTTTCACCTTGGCTCAATGCCCCTTATTCACCTTCATCAATGTGAGTAGGATATCTCCAGACCATGCAGGAGTGTGCATCACCAGACCATGCAGGAGTATGCATCATTATGTTAGGTCTACTAAGCTCCCTGAACCTTTTTACCGGGAGACTTGGTAACTTCCATGAAAGCACTAGCCTCTGGCCTTCTTCTAACTTTCTAAAGCAGAATCAAATTGCTCTTTCTTGCAAAGCGCTTAGGATTCACAAATGGCTTGTAGTTTATGTATTTTCAGCTGAAAGAAGCCCTACCTTTGCATCATTAGCATCCTCGGAGCCATCTGATTTTAAATCTCTGTGAATTGGCAGATCTGGAACCTCTGAACTATTGACAAACCTTGCCCATTTTTGTTTTTTCATAAACTCAAGACATGGATACAAAAGAAATCCAATCAAAACAGCAGTGATGCTGACAACCATAACTTTACGTGAGGCTACTGCCACCACTAAAATCAATAACAATGAAGGAGGCAGGCAAAGGAAAACAACTCCAAGGGTTCCAAATGGAACTTTGTAGGGGCGAGAGATAGCTGGCTCCTTTAATCTTAGCCAGATAAAGGCTGCAAACTCAGCAAACATGCCAAAGCAATACAGATAATTTTCTGCAGCTATAATCTCTTGGAATGTCATTGAAGATAAGAAAAGCACTCCCGAGGCAGAACATAAAATGCCCAAAAGGGGAGTCCCATATTTTGACCTGACTGCAAATGCTGATGGCAACATACCTCTCTCTGCCATTCCTAGAAGTTGGAAAGAATCGCTGCTCATCTCTGCCTCAAACATTCCCATGTTTGAAAGAGCAGAAGATGCTTCCATCCACCACTGCAACCAGACGCCACCTAAAATTTTTGCGATGTCTGCAAAATAACCAGCATTCCATTGACTTCTAACAAGCTCTATAGAACCGGTGGCTGATAACAGTGGAATAAAGTAAGTACCCACCACAAGCATCACAGCACAATAAAGGGATTTAGGAAGCGTTTTCTTTGGATTCTCGACTTCTCCTGCCAATGTGCTTATGGAGTCCCAATAATTCAGATTCCAGAAAAGTGTATTCAGATAAACATTCCAGTCAATATTTTTCATATCGATCTCCAACCATCTTGAAGGTTCCAACCTCGGGATTGCAAGAATACTCATCATGCAGAAAGGAAGTAACGAGAAGATTCCTAAACAAACTGACGCCCAGCCTACAATGGTAAGACCCCTATAATTCAGGAATGTCAAGGCCAGGGTTATAACGAGAATAGCTGCAACTCTTGGAAGCCCACTGCCTACCTCTGGAATGGCAGATTTCAAGTAATCCAAGAATAAGACAGGATAGAGGGCATTATCAATGACTCCACTCAACCACTTCCACCACCCCTGCTGGAATCCCCAAAATGGACCGAATGCCGCAGAAATCCATACAACATAACCCCCATTCTCCGGAAACATTGTACCCAACTCAGCAGTCACAAGGCATTCAGGAATGCTCCACAGCAGCGGAAAAACAAGAAAACCTGCAAGGGCTAATAGGGGTCCCCCAGCCTTCACAGAATCTTCAACACCAAAAGGCCCACCAGAGACTTCATAGAAAATGAGAAACACTAGAGGAACAAGAGATAGCTTATGATTACTGTTGATCTGGGTTTTAGGAGATTTCGGTACCTCTCCATTCGGCCCGATGTCCCTTGAACCGGAATCTTCACTCATTCTAGGGCTTAGGAGAGGAAAACTCCCTCTTCTGTGCAAATGTTGCTCAAAGTTAGTCTCTTTTGACTCTGTTGTGGTTTGTTTGAAGGCAGTAGAAAATTGAGGAGAAACCATCAAATACCCAAAACTACCTCATCCCGTTCTGTGTTAACTTCTCAGATGACTGTCAGCAAAATCTAACAATCAGAAAGTGTCCTCTAATATAGAAACATTGAGAAATAGAGATTGTGATGGGGTATAAAGAGGGCACAGGTATGCCAATAAGAAATAGAAGTGTGTATTTCCTGCAGAAAACCATAGTTTTAAGCCCTATTAAGTGTGTATGTATTTGTAAAACTAATCGTTAGGTCGAATATGGGCAAGTGTCCCAACACTTGGAGAAACATCCAAGATTGGAGGATCAGAAGGTTCAGCAAACGAGGATACAGTTTTTATTTTTTTCATGTATAAAGTTCATTAGAAAACAAAAATACTATCTCCCTACCTATGTTTAGCAGAGCCGAACAAAACTTACCTGAGATATCACTCTGCAATTCTTACACTTGGATCTCGTCAGGAAAGTCCTCTCAGAGTTCTTGTGCCAATATTCTGTATGCAGCTCGTGAAACCCAAAGAATCCATCATGCTTAAAATCTAAAGAAGAAGAAGCAGGGTTGCTACCAGATAATGTGATCAAAATGGAAAGAGAGAAGCCTGTCAACCCCAATTACTGTAACATGAATGTGAAACGAGACTAGAGAATTTATATGATTCAAATGGTTTTAAAAAAATTCCAGAACCCTGTGAGTTTTATCATAAATATGTGTTTATTTTTTTATTTTTTCTATAAAGCACGAAAAAGGAGAAGTCTAAAATATCGAAAATTATTTGTTTAATTTTTGTTGATATGATCTGATCTGAAGTACGGTAATATTATTATTTATAAATAAAATCTAAATAACTAGTCAGTAATTTATAAAGGTTTTATTTCACTCTCACGAAATATAGGAGGAATTACAATTTAACTTCAAATAAAGGAGAATTAATATATAATATAATAATAATAATCTATTTTTAAGGTCACGGTCAAGCTAGCACACCAAATTGGTGTATGAGACCCCTTGTTTGTGAGACAAGGGACTCCCCTTCGCCCAACAATTTGACTGGTAAAGTCTACGAAGGTATACATACCCTACCCCCCTCTGGATTTGAATAGATATTAGAAAAGATTTAAAATTACTCTTCAATTTTATAAAAATAATTATCATTAAATTAAATTGTATTAATGAATGATTAATTGCTTTAATTTAAAATGAGTTGTGAATGATTGTTTTATAAAAATGGATTAAATAAAATATTAGTTTAGATTTATTTTAATGTTGGATTTATAAGGGTAATGAGAAATCAAATATGTTAAGGTGTAACATTTTTTAAGGTTACAAAACTTAGGAAAGATTTGCACTTTGAAAGGTTTAATTACATGGAAGCTTAATAAATCTAAAATTAAAATGAATATGAACTAATTTAATATTATTAATTTTGGATATAAATTAATAATTTTGCTAACAAAAAATAAAATCTCTACTTACATTATAACAAAAAATAAAGACTTACATCACTAATTATAACTGGAAATTTTCAATTGATTCAACTATTATCTATATTTTTAAAATAAAATTAAAAAAAAAATGTGTAAAGATTTTTTTTATTTTTTTTCAATGTTTCATCTTCTTCCAAGAAACTCCTTCCATCCCAACACAACACAAGTGGATAAACTATTCTTCCCTCCAAATGGAATCAACACTACCTAATTGTAAAATGATTTAATTCACAAAGTTGATTAAAAATTAAGAACAAATGTTTAAGTGTTCTTTGTGGTGTTTTTTTCAATGGATTTATTAATCACAGGTAATGTTTAAATTGTAAAATGATTTAATTCAATTGTTTTGTAACACAAAAGAATTAACAAACTTAATTAGAAAGCATTAACAAATTTGATTAGAAATTAAGAATAAATGTTTAAGTGTCCTTTGTGGTGTTTTTTTAAATGGATTTTATTAATCTAGTTAAATTATAAAATGATTTAATTCAATTGTGTTGTAATAAAGAAGAATTAACAAACTTAATTAGAAAGAATAAACAAACTTGATTAGAAATTAAGAATAAATGTTTAAGTGTCCTTGGTGGTGTTTATTTCAATGGACTTTATTAATCACAAGTATTGGTTAAATTGTAAAATGATTTAATTCAATTGTTTTGTAACACAGAAGAATTAACAAACTTAATTAGAAAAAAATAACAAACCTGATTAAGAATAAATGTTTAAGTGTCTTTGTGATGTTTTTTTCAATTGATTTTATTAATCACATGTAGTGGTTAAATTTAACAAGTATTAACTTGTTTTTTTCCTTATTTAATCATTATATACTAGCAATTTTAAACGAAAGAAAAAATATGTTAATACCTGTCAAATTTATCATAAGGACTCATATATTTACTTAGAAGGACATGACAATAGCAGTATTGCCTAGAGCCCTTTGATAGTGAGCCATTGAGTAGTATCCAAACTTGGCTGGAGTTATCATGTTATTAAATAGGATGATAGGTTTCACGTTATCTTTATTGCAATGTGACAAAATCACCATAATGGGACGCTTTTGATACCCTTAATCATGTTACTAAATAGGATGATAAGTTTCACATTATCTTTATTGCAATGTGACGAAATCATCATAATGAGACTCTTTCGATACCCTCAAGCAAATATTACTAGAATTCAAACTATAGAGAAATCCTAATCACTAAAAATACCTTCTCCTAATATTAGTCATGATTATTGTATTAATGACAAAAAATAACAAAAACACATATAATACATGATATTTAAATGACAAGCAAAATAAACTTATTCATCATGATGACTATAAACTTAGTGAATATAGTCTGTAGAGGGTGGGAGGGAGGGGGGGGGATTTATTAGAGAAATAATATATATTATTTCTCTAATAAATCCCCCCCCTCCCACCCTCGGGGGGGGG
>JASDQU010101384.1:103718-156567 GCA_032191745.1 Picea mariana
AAATAATATATATAATATATTATTTGACTATATTCACAACAAAAATTAACAAAAACACATATAATGCATAGTATTTAAATGATAGGCAAAAATTAATATAAAAAATCATTACATAATATTTAAACAGTACGCAAAAATAAATATAAAAAATCATGTGAAAAAGTCTAACCATTTTTGTGTCCTTACCATTGATCTTATTAGACCACCCGAGGAAGTTTGTCCACAATTCATCTTTGTCGTTGAAGTGTAGTTTCATGTGATGTTAGTTTATCCATGGTTTACATGTCAAGGTTGAGTGTAGGTATCCATATATGTTCTTTTGATATGTTTATGTTTTAATAGAGATTTATTCATATGTGATGTGCACCATATAATAAGTTTATAAGTTTAATGATTGACATTGTATCATTTTCATACTATTTGTACCATTTTCATTTTGGATGTTGAATGGTAAATAATGCCTCATGCTAAACTTTCTAATTTAAACAACAGAAAATTATAATTCCCTGCATATTTAAATCGCCTGAATCCAACCAAAAAAACCAATCCATTGTGTGTTTGATAATAACGATCCGGTGGAAAGAAATATCCTCTTCTTCATGATCTTCTCATCTGAGGCAGCAAGTCTGTTCGGAACTGGTGTGGAAAAAGGTATTCTCTCCTTCATGTTCTTCTCATCTGAGGCAGAACAGAAGCATTGGCTTGATTGGCGCCGAATACACTCGATCACGCGACCACCATGTTTAGAGCTCCCTTGATGGTCTCAATCTTGTCGATAAGCGATAGCGCACTCATAAGGAAACATGTCAAATCTTGCTTTCTCACATTTTGAGAGGGTTTAAACGGACCTTCTTAAAATCCAATACTTGATTTCACTTGATTTGTACATCTTGTTTCTACGTCTATCTGGAACTTGCGTTGATACCCTTTTATTCACATCATTCATATTTTCAGGTCACGTTTTTTTTCAAGTTCCATGGAATAATGCAGTTGGTAGAATTGCATATATTCTCTTGGTTAGGGAGAGGTAACTGGTTTGAGTCTTGTATCCTTGGGATTGTGGTTTAGCATTTTAGCCATTTTTTTTTATCCAATTAAATATGATTCCTTATAACCGATTCTCAATTTTATATGATCAAGTCTGCTGTGTAACATTCAATACTGCTACAACAAATATATCATCAAATCATCTTAATATATACACCGAAATATATTCAACAATGATATATACATCATCTTGATATCATGATATATACATCATCTTGATATATAATCCTAATCCTAGATATATCTAACAATGATATATACACCTGCCGCAACATACAATCGTATAATCTCAAAAAAACTCGGAATGTCGTAGTGTCCTTCCCGTGCATGGCAGCGTGGGTGGTGGCAATTGTTTTATGGTATTATATCTTGTCGTGGTGTCCTTTCAGTGCATGGGAAGAGGTCAGAAAAACTCAGAATGTCGTCGTGTCTTTCTGTGCATGGCAACGTGGGAAGAGGTCAGAAACCTCGAAGCTGCTGCTCTAAAATGCAGGAGGAGCAAACTATGATGCAACTTGTCTCCAATCAAGGGTTGAATCTGCTAGTCACGAGGGATAGCTCGATTGGCGAGAACGTGGGTACATTCTCCCAAGTTGGGGAGAGGTCACGAGTTCAAGCCTGGCTACGAGTCTCTCGAGCTGCTGCTTTCCACTCCCATATCATCCACTATGTGGGGAAGTATCGGGGTGGGTTCCCAGCGGGTTAATTTCCATTGAAAAAAAAAAAGGGTTAAATCTGCTAATATAAATGAAACTTCAATTGTTCACTATTTTAAACTGTCATATCCTCTGCAACATAATTGGAATATTATTTTTTGGTTTTCGTGCAATAATTCTTTTTTATTTTGTTTAAACATTTATGCTGTAAAAATATTTGCATATTAACCTTATTGTAAGGATGGGTGATACGGAATCCAAAACCTTGGCTCTACTTCCAACCAAATTTTACATTCAATATAGTTGTTTCTTTCCTTTTGAATTTATGTCTTGCTCTCACAATGAACTAATGGTCTACAATTTTAGTAAACTAATGGTCTACAATTTTAGTAATTACGTTATTTTTATCTGACTCCTGAAAATATCTTTGGACACAACCATCAAAGTCACTTCTGCGATTTTACAAGTCCCATGAGCAAATCTGAATCTTTTGAAAATATTTTTGCTGGTAGTGTGCACATATTTCCCTAAGAAGAGTAAAATAAGGTAATATCCCTGATTTTGTGTCAGGAGCTGGCAGTAATGGATTCTGGTTTTTCCTAGTGTAAGGAGCTGGCAGTAATGGATTCTGGTTTTTCCTAGTGTAGGGAGCTGGCAAGGAGCTGGCAGTAATGGATTCTGGTTTTTCCTAGTAATTACGATATTTTTATCTGACTCATGAAGAATATCTTTGGACACAACCATCAAAGTCACTTCGATTTTACAAGTCCTTTTATAATGAGCAAGTGTGAATCTTTTGAAAATATTTTTGCTGGTAGTGTGCACATCCTTCCCTAAGAAGAGTAAAATAAGGTAATATCCTTGATTTTGTGTCAGGAGCTGGCAGTAATGGATTCTGGTTTTTCTTAGTATATCTTACAGTAGTGCGAATTTTTAACTATTCAAATAGAACACTAGCTCAGTGTTGGCTTGATGAATGATGTGGCCACTCCCTCACACAATCAGATCTAGATGGGTGGGTGGTATTGGACTTTTTCGTTGCTTTTGATAATATGTGGAAATGGTAAGTCTCTTGGTTGTTGAGCAAGATCATTGAATTTCTAATTTTTTTTTTGCAATATATGAATAAATATTGTTGTAACATTGAATTTAAATTTAGGTGGTGCTTTCATTGTTTAGATTTGTTTAAAGTGGTTTTGTTATTATGATTTTGAAAAAAAATGTAGACTTGTAATCACAAATGACATTAATAATTTTATTATTATCACCATATTATTTGTAAACATAACACAATAGTTAGTTTGAGTAATTGTATTTTTTATTTGGGAAAGAATTGCACCTAGAGTAACACGATATACTTGAGCAACCCATTATATTTCGTTTATCTTGGGTGTCTTTTCTTATGCTCTATGTATGACATCTCTCCATCCCATATTGAGAGGAAATCACATAGATATTAATAAAACTTGTAGATTTCAGGAGATGATAGTCACATAACTTGGCACCATTTTAATCTCACACCATCTTATGGATTTCTATGACAACATTTTCAATTTCCTCTTCTTAAGGTTTTTCATTCCATATAGCTTGCAAAAATACCCTAAAACAAATGTTTAGTATTGTTCTAACATATGTGTGTTGTCATCACACTCCACTAGCATATTTTCATTGTCGTGGACACAACCATCAAAGTCATTTCTGCGATTTTACAAGTCCTAAAGTTTATTTAAATAGGTATTTTTCCTAAAATAATAAAGTTATTCTAGAAGTTGTGTATTTCCTAGGAGATAGCTTGGCCTTGCCACATCCTTGTCATAGTGATCATTCTTGAGTTGTTGGTCAATGACACATGGCATGTTGAGATAAATCCAGAGAGGTTATATATACACTATGCATCTCACCTATTATCTAATAATTTTTCACTGATCAATAAAATTACGTGTCTGGGGACACTTCTGGAAATTAACATGGTATCAGAGCCATGCTGATAAGATTGCTAGAGTGATGAGAGAATGATCGCGATGAGAAGGCCATGATGGGTCAATGAAGAAGAGACTTCAAAGCTCAAGCCTGGTTTGATCAATAAAATTACATGTTCGGGGATTTGAAGTTAGTCGTTCTTCATCGGGTTCTTGTAATATTTGCAATCAAGTTTCTCCGGACTTTTGTGATCCAAAGTAGTCGTGTTGGTGGATTCGACTATCAGGAAAACTTGGACCAAACTCTTGACCGTTCTTTTACTCATGAAAGGGTCGAGGGGATAAATCATGCTGTTAAAGGAAGTGTAGTGAGAATTCCCCATGGTGTGCACCCTACAAGAGCAACAAGATCTACAACATTCAATCCCCTGGACTTGAAGTTTTTGAGTCGCAGAGAAATGTTCCAACTCCCACGCACAGTTGAAAAGAACAATGAGAAGATCAGGGGCACCACTAGTCAAAAGAAACAGGTAACAAGTTTTTGGTTTGGCATCGCCTACCATAGTGTATGACTATTATTATAAGTAGTCGAAAGTTGGACTCGATGGAGCATTGAGAACTATTGAGTACTCGCAAATGTTTTGGTTTAAAGAAAAACATTCTTCTCTTCTATCAAAGCATTAGAAGCTTGAAAGCTAGATTTGTGATGAGATTGATTCAATCGGGTTAATATGGATTTGATCACATGTGGATTTTACTATGAGATTGCAAAATAATCATGAAGACATTAGATGCATTATTTTCTTTTGCATCTATTATTATTTTCTCAAATTCATAAAATTGAAGTGGGGCCATAAGTGTTTGCAATAAAGTTTGTAAAATAGTTCACGTCCTTAGAAAAAAAATGTAGGCTCTTTATGTAAAGTTGGAGATATAAGGAGTGATGTCTTTTTTAGTTTAGGGTGGGGCACACTTATTCATTGTAATTGAAGTATTGAGTGATATTTTTCACTTCAAAGGGGGCATGATCATCATTTTATGAGCATTATTGTGCCAAATTTTGAAAGTTTGACAAATTGAAGAAAAAATGTAATTTGTAATTAAAGTGTGTAACAACCCAATTTGATTAATTGTTTATCATAGTTTTTTATTTAATTGTAATTAATTATTAAAATAAATTAAATGAGTCTTTTTATTATTTTATTATTAAAAGGTAGGTGAAGTAATTAATGGGGGGATAAGGCCGTTGGGGAATTAATGGGGGGGATAAGGTTGTTGGGGAATTAATGAGGGGAATTTGAGAGAGGAGGATAAGGAAGAGGGGGAGAACTTGGAAGGGGGGTCTTTGTTTTGGGGAAAGTTGGAAAAGAAGGAGGAGGAAGAAATTTTGAAGGAGATAGGGAAGAAGAAGGAAATTAGAAGAACAATTGTTTTGGGAAACTCTCACATGACACTGTTTTTGTTGGGAACTTTGGGCTCGGGGGCCAAGAAACCGCAAGGATTCCTGGAGCTAGGGAGTCGGAGAGGTTGTTCCTAGTTGGCTGGGAGGTTAATATTCAGTTGGGCAGTTTGGGCAAGCTCAAGAACAAGAGAACGAGGGACTAAATCAACCAATCTGCAGTTCGTGGAATGTATTTTATTATGTTGTTGTTGTGATTATGTTGAGGTATGTATTTTATTATGATGTTGTTTTGATTATGTTGTTTATCAATTTACTCGTGATATACAGAAAAACCATGAAAGAAAACCAGAAATTAAATTACAGATTATTTCAGTAGGAAACAACAAAATAGATATTTATTTATTATCGAGGCCCTGAAATAGGATAAGGGCCTTACAAATGGTATCAGAGCCTAGTTTTAAAAATGAAACCTGGGCTGGATTTTATCTTTGTGGAAACATGGTCTACAACCTCTGCCCAGTTTCCTAATCCATACATTTCAACTCCCTTACAGTTTGTCATACCTCTAAGAGCAATATCTCTTCATCTTCTTCCAAATTGGGTTGTTACACTAAGATTATCCATTGCCCGTAGCGACCTAGTCAAAAAATGCAAGGCCGAGTTAAGGCCACTACAGAAGTTTCATGTCCAGCAAAGAGGATGTTGAGGATGAGATTGAGTATTTGCTCCGTGGAAAGCCTCCCATCAACCATAACAGTGATGAGGAGGTCATTGTAGTGTAGGTGTGGATGTATTTTCCTCTCGTCCATGGTCTTTTCACACATTACAGTATCTTTTCTCTAGACTTCAATGCTCTCATGTAACTAGTCCCGAGAAAATTTATAGGCATAGAGATGACACCCTTCATGAATGTGAAATACTCCTTCATCAGATCATTCGTCTCAGGCTCGCAAGGATTGAATATCATCATTTGTTTTGCCATCAAATTGAAAGTAAACTTCTTAGCTTCTAGTTGTCCACAGTGTTGATTTTTCATAAGCTAGGTTAAGCATGAAGTTCATTCCATTTTATCATTTAAATTAACCATAGAAAACAATGTTGCAACAACCAATATCACAAGAAGAAACAACATGCACAATAACACAAGAAGTATCCTGGGAAACCCTTCTCAACAAGGGAAGAAAACCCAACCAAATCCTTTGCTATAATCTTCAAGAGAAAGACCTTCACCACCAAGAATGACCTAGCACAAAAGAGGGTGCTTAAGCCCTAGAAAACTAATGCCCAAGAGAGGTGCACATATTTTACTAAGTAGATGTGTTTGTTGTAATTTCCAAACATACAAGAAAGATATGATTCCACAATGGGGAATCGTCCCTTACTATTAGACTTGTCCAATCAACAAAGGCGTCTATTGGCTCAACAGGGCTAAACTCTCTAAGTCACTTTATAATTTATAATAATAATAATAATAATAATTTATTAGCTTTTACATTTATTATTAATCATATTAATCTGGGGCCGACCTGTACCCTTTACTTAACAATTAGGGTTACAGGTAGGTCTGACTCTTGAACAATATATATAGCAAAGGATCTGATACACCCATTAGTGCTCATCCACTAGGGGCACATCCATAGGGATGTCATAGCTCTGATTCATTGCATTACACAGAAGAACTAGGTCTTCACACGTTCACTTGTGCTCGTCCATAGGCACGTCCACTCTACAGATATGCTTTCCCACTGCCACCGACAAGAGAATCATCTGGAGTCTTCTCGTCAACTCTGTTGCTCAGAGGAGGCTATCACATCATCTTCATTTCTGTTCACATGATGATGTGCCCAACACTTTTGGGATTTCACGCGTTCACCTTGTGCTCAGCCACAGGCACGTCCTAACTCAACAGATCGCTTTTCCACCTAATAATCATCTGGAGTTCTTCTCACTCTATGAATGGAGAAGGTTATCTCTACGTTCCCAGCTCTGTCTTAGGCAGGAACCACGTACCCTTTTTAGGGGCTTTCTCTCAGGTTTGTAAGATGAGAGAAAGACTCACATAACTGATATGTTCCACATCTCACATGTTTGTAAGCTGGATGATGTCTCCCATAATTGCATTCATCAACACATAGAAGGGGCGCTGCTCCATCTTCTCCCATGACTTAAGTGTGAGGAGCGTGTGTTTCTTAATATCACCCAAAACATGGCTCCTTAGGTTGCCACTACTCATGAAATTGAGCAATATGGTTCGCATGCATTTATGCATTTCTTTGATTAGAACAAGCATCGACCAACTGCCTAGAATTCCCTCGATGGTGCTCAGATAACTACATTGAAAGAGCGTTCCTTCATTCACCAAGATAAACTTGTTCAACTCCGAGTCTGCAGACATTATGGTCGGATGCCCAAATAGATGAGACTGGAATATCTTTCCATGCCTTGAACATTTTTCTTCCATGAAAGACCTGGGTGAGGTAGTTGCATGAGGCTTCAAGAACTTCATTGTTCCACCCAATACCGACCACCCAATATTCTCAGGATGCAAATTCCAATTCATTGACCTCTTCTCCTTGTTCTCCTTAGTTTTAACACTATTTCTCCTATTAAGTTTGATCACCAAAATCTGAATTGGCAACAGGAAAGCTCCATTCCCATCATTGCTATCAGAGCCATCAAACACCACAAGCATCAAACACTCATACCAAGTGTTCAAGGAAGTGCCCACACATCGAGAACCAAGAGAGAGTCCACACCTAGACTATATGTACACTACACCGAGACCTAATCTCCGGGCACCCAAAGTCTATCAACTATCGGCCACTCTCCAAGTCACAATACAAATCACAAGTCCAATACAAAACCTCGAGGAGGAAAACACGCAGGGTGCAAGTCCCAAGCACTGCATGTCACCTCAGCCATGTTCGCGCCTTCAGACGACCAGCCGTGGAGCCAGGGCCAAACCCTCAGCCCGCAGTTGCAGAGGAAGAGGTGGTCGCGTGGATTAATGTGTGTTGTGTGAGTGAGAAGGGGTGAGGTAGGGTTTGAGAGAGGGGAGGGGGCACATGGGCCTCATGCGAGGTCCCACGATGCCCAACCTTATTTAGAATATTTGTATATAATATATTTTAAAATTAATTAAGTTCATATAACTTTAGATTATTTTAATTAATTAATAATTTTTCAATAAATAAAATAAAGTTTTTATAAAACTAAAATAATGTTATATTAAAATATTAATTAATTAAGTAAATAGTTATTATAAATTAATAATGCTTTGTGAACAAAAGATTATATTATAGATAAGGGTGGTATTTGTTTTTTTGAAAAAATTATTTATCTTAATTTATTATTATAGATATGTATATATTTAAAAGTTAAAATTATGTGTTTGGTCATCGAGTTCACTACTCCAAGCAATTGACATCACATACTATCAAACACCCTAGTAATCACTTACGCCTCCAAGCCCAAGTGTTAAGTACAAACATCGAATATCAAGGAAAGAGAGCCCACAATGGAGCATTATGTGCACAACATGTCAATCAAATTGGGTTGTTTGGGGTTTTAATAATTAATTTACATTTTGTTTAAAACACTGTATTTAGTTTTCAAGTTTCTAAGGACTTAAGGAGATAAGTAACAGTAATTGGCGGGTACCTTGCAATGCTAGCATAGTTGGAAAGACAAGGGAGTTAGCAACTTACTCGAACAAGTTACCAAGCTTAGAGGCTTTCGACCCCGACCTTTAGCCACTTACCCTAAAGAGAGTAATGTTTGTTTACAGACAAGTAAAAAAAAAACAACTTACGCCTAACCCTATGTTTGCAAGTATAAGTTTGAGCGAAAGTGGAATGACTTAAACTCTTCCCTGATAAGCATTTTGTTTGATGCAGATTCAATTATTCAATATGGTTAGGACTTGGAGAAATCGAGGCCGAGGGGCATCGTCGCAAGGACCGCCAACGCCGGTGCTGCCACCACCATCGCCTAAATTAGCTCTCATTTTGCGCTCTTTGGAGGCTATTAATGAGACATTAAAGAGATGTCAGTTAGTATATGTCTAAGTGGAACCTCTACCATCTGGAGTGGGTAACCCTGAAGCATCGAGGGACTCAGAGGGAGGGCCTCCACTAGGGGACATCACCAGAGAACTACAGAAGATCAAACTCCTAGAGTTTGTTGGGGGTCGTGCAAGTGAACGTGTAGAGGCATGGTTGGAAGGAATGATGTGATTTTTCACCTTAAGAGACTATGCTTCCACATCAAAGGCGAAGATAGCGATCTTTCAGTTGAGGGGCAGTGCCTTGAACTAGTGGGGCAATCTGGAGAGGCAGTTTCACCTTACCACAAACACCGTCTCATGGGAGATTTTTTAGGAAAGGTTCTGGAGGAAGTATTTGTCGACTTACTATGAGGAACAACAGGTAGGAGAATTTCATGCTCTAGTTCAAGGAAATAGGATCGTGGAAGAGTACGAGATCATGTTCATGGAGTTAGTAAAATATGTCTTGTACATGGATATCGATCAATGATAAGAAGAAAGTTTTGTGTATGAGTTAAACCCTAGGATAAGGGCCATGGTATGAATGTGGAAGCCATCGTCAATAACCGAAGCAGTTGAAAATGCTCGTTAAGCGGAGGAGCATATGAGCTTAAACAGAGGCATGAGGTCAACCATTCCACAACAACTTGGATTCATGGAGAAGGCCCCTAGGACTTTATCCAGGGGAGGAAGCTCTAGGCCACCTCCTTATGGAAATAGAGTCGCTCCTAGAGCAGTTACAACAGGTATTTCAATGGTAGCGAGTGCAACATCCCACTCATTTCCAATGACGTAAATAGGTCCATGAACTTCTCAAAGAGAAAGCAAGTAGGAGCAAGGGCTCCAGGGGAAGGAACTCATTTCAAAGGCCTTCACAGGGAAGCACCCAGGTTCCACCCCGAGTTACTTGTTGGGGGTGTGGAGGACCTCATTACCAGCATGATTGTACATAGTTACAAGCAGGATTTGTGCATAGATAAGGAAAGGACCCGATGGGAAGAGTGAGTAGTAGCCACCAGATTTATGCAGTGGTTAATAATCACCAGGCAGAACATCAATCCACGGTGGTGGAGTCGTCAGGTATGCTAAATCATGTCAATGTTAAAATTTTATTTGATTACGGTGCTACAAATAGTTTCATTTCACCTCGTGCATTAGAAAAGTGTGGGTTAGAAGCCTACGAGCATGATGACTTTAAACAAGCCGAGATGGATTTAGGGGAAAAAAAATCTATAGGACCTAGCATCGATAATTGTATAGTAGACCCGGGAGTGTGTACTACTAGGTTGAAGGTGTACATCACTTCTCTAGGGACCTATGACATAATCATTGGAATGGACTGGTTAGAAGCCCATCGAGATATGGTAGATTGTTTCATGAAAAGGGTGCTTTGTGTTGACGATGAAGGAAGGTCAATAGAGATCCACGGTGTATAGAGGAAGGTGTCTCTATGCTTTATCTCGACCATGAAGCTTAAACGTTGCATGAGGCAAGGTTGTCGATTGTATGTAGTGGAAGTAGTGAATGAAGGGAAAGAACCCTCCTTGGATCAGTATCCAGTATTGTTGGAGTTTAAGGATGTTTTTCTGGAAGAGTTTCTAGGGTTACCTCTTGAGAGGGAGCTTGCTTTTACCGTCGAGCTAAGACCTGGTGTGGAGCCAATTTCCAAGAGATCGTATAGGATGACGGTGTTGGAACTTTGTGAGTTGCAGATGCAGTTGAAGGAACTACTTGAGTTAGGGATAATAAGGCCTAGTGTCTCACCTTGGGGTGCACCAGTAATATTTTTCAAGAAGAAGGATGGTTCTGTGTATAGAATACAGGGACTTGAACCATGCTATAGTGAAAAATAGGTAGCCAAAGCCACACATATATGACGTCTTTGATCAGATGAAATGAGAAACAATGTTCTCAAAAATTGATCTGTAATCAGGGTATCACCGGTTTAAGGATTAAGGAAGGCGATATTCCTAAAACTGCCTTCTGAACTCAGTTTGGGCATTATGAGTTCATTGTAGTACCTTTTGGTTTGACCAATGTGCTAGCAATATTCATGAGCCTCATGAATGGTGTATTCTGAAAGTACTTAGACCGCTTTGTACAGGTCTTTCTGGATGATATCCTCATATATTCCAAGAACGAAAGAGAACATGAGGAACACTTGCGAGTGGTGTTTTTGTGCCTTAGAGAGAACAAATTGTATGGCAAGTTGTTGAAGTGTTATTTCTTTCAGAAAGAAATTCACTATTTAGGTCATATCATTTTCGGTGAAGGAATCTTTGTGGACCTAGAAAAGGTAAAGTGTAACACACCCACGACGGGGTGTAAAAATTTTGTTCTCCTTTAATAATCAAATCCTCTATCCATGGTCTCTAATTTGGAAATCGGGGCCTAGCCCCTCCTTCTTCAGTGACCATCACACATGACCACGGGTTATGACTGAATGCCAAGGCCACATGCATCTATTACAGCGCTTTAGAACTTTGGGCTTCGAGAGTTTTTGATTCATCATACGCTACTTCCTATGAACTTTGAAGTGGCAAAGTTCCAAACTGGTGTGAAGGGATCAACGGTGCCCACTCACCCTCAATATCAACAACCCTTAATGACTTCGGGTCTCCGAGCTTCGGTGGAATTTGAAACATCTCATCGCAAAACCTCTGGAGTACTAATCCTCCAAAGTGCACCATCCAACGTCGCATGTCCTCAGGGAGTTCGAAGGTCCCAATTCACTTCGAAACTTCGATGTTCTGGAATCCCGGACGCTCGCACAACCTTTCCTCTCGAAGTATTCCATACCCAGAGTTCTAGATCAAGTGCCACACATCTGTTGTAAATCAACAACTTAGTTTCATTTTGGGACTTCGACATTCGGGAGCTTCAGACTTTTCTACAGCCTTTTCATCCCGAAGCGTTTTCTTCTGGAGTCAAGGATCGTGCCCCACGCTCCTTCCATATCAATGGTCCTGGTTTACTTCGGGGCTTTGACATTTAGGAATTTCTACCTCTCCATACTTGCTTTCTCCTGAAATGCTTTCACCCAAAGTTCATGATTTATCGACGCGTGTCTCCCACGAACTGATGACTACAACTTGTTTCGGCTATTCGAGCTTCGGGAGTTTCGAATATTCCAATGCCTTTCACCTTCGAAGTAGCTATCTTTCGAAATGGAAGATCTACTGACACCTGTCCTCAGCTGACAGAAGGCTCAGATGAACTCCAGCTCTCCAGCCTTTGGGAGTTCTTGTTCAACATATCCCCTTTTCTCCCGGAGTGATTTCACTCGAAGTCGACGATCTGTCGACATGTGTCTTTTCTCTCAGATCGACGATACAGAAGGACTTCGTTACTCCATGGATTTCCAAAGGAACTCACGACTATCCACCTAGCAACTTTTCTAGGTCTGATGGTCATGATCCGACCAATACTGACGCGTTTGTCGATCGACGATTCACAGTGATTGCGAGGCCCTAACCTGCGCACTCCTTATCAAAGAGCTCAACCTTTGCAATCTAAAAAGTACTCACATGGATCAGTTTAACCGGAGTCATTGATATTCTAGCCCGACGAGATCAATGATGTTGGTGAATTGTGTGTCGCGAACTAGCACGTCCGCTAATTTCACCTTCGTGCTCTGCAATTATTTGCCACCATCGATCTCCATTCACAGATCGATAGTTCACAGTCATTGTGGGGTCCAACCTCCACAATCTCGGAAGTGCTCTCCCGAATCTAGTCTAATCCTGGTCGTTGATCTTCCAACCCGACGAGATCAACGACGTTGGTGAATTACGGGTCATGAACTAGCGTGCTCGCTAATTTCACCTTTGTGTTCCGCAATGACTCCCAACCATCGATTTAATTGAGCGGCTGGTGTTTACTTCATTAACTCCAGTGGTATTTGAGTCGATATGACGACCATGATGGCTTCTCCTCCCATTAAACGACTCGCATCCATCTCTGTTGTTAGATTCTTAAGTCATCTACGGTTCTTGTTACTTCGGTAGTTGGGGTAACTTGACTATCGTGAAATTTGACATCTCTAAGATTTGAGCTCCTGAGGTTCCAAAACCTTCATGAGCTAACTCCTTTAGCGTAGGGTTCCTAGACCCAGATCACATGGACCTTCAGATGGATCTTGGACTATTAACCCTACTCTTAATCAGGTTTTTGGTGAAGGAATTAGGCACGAATTCAAAGTCTCTTAGACTACTGGTCTGAAGGGAACGCCTCCCTAACTCGCAGAACTTCAATCTCCAAAACAGGGCAAGGTAAACTCGTGAGGTTACCGAAATGGTAGCAGAGCCAAGAGGTTTGCTCCGACTCTGGAACTGTGTTGAAATTCCCTAGGGAAACTCCTTTGAGAATTAAACTGGCGCATATAGACAATCAAGCAGAAGCCTAAGTTTTCAAGGGAACAAACACATACTCATAACTTAACCATTTCAATACAATAACCATTTATAGACACATAAATACATGCATGCATTCATTATATCCAATTCAAAGCACAAGGGATGAAAACACGTATTAGAACCATAAGGCATGATGTGACTGATGAAAGGGGTGCTCGTTTCCACCCAACCATAGGCTCAGTCACTCCTAATGGATTTACCACTAGCCACCCCCGAGCCTAGACCACGATGCTTTGAGATTCCATCTCTTTCTTCCAGCTCAACGGAAGTTAGGGATGAAGGTTACTCTCCTTCTCCCAGTATAGAAATAGATAGGGACAAAGGTTACTCTCCTTCTCCCGACTCGGTCTCTATTTTTCTACGATCAGAACTCACTTTCCTCTTTTAGTCCTTCCTTGGACCCGAGATCTTTAGCTCTTGTCTCTGCACTCTTCACAGTTCTTCCTCTGCCCACCACGCTTGCTTTCTTGCCTTCCTCAACAAGATTGTGTGTGGCTTGAATTCCCAGTCTGAGGTTAGATCTGGAATCCTTACAGATGGGTGGTCTGCTCCATCCCCTCATTAACTCTTGAGGAGGTCTTCCCACCTACCAGCCTGACTGTAATTCATTCCTAGGTCAAAGGGTTGTTCTGATCCTGAGAAGTTAAATACAACAAAGTACTGGTTCGGTGGAGGTTAACGCAACCATTCCTGGTCCCATCCACCACCTTTTCATAGCATTCGTGGTCTCTTCTTAGCACATCCCCTTTCCAGCAGTCATGGAACATGTATCCATTTTCTATTAAAATAACATAATTTACATTCATCGACCTTTTATACAAAGGTCCATTAAATCAAAGATTCACAACTTTGAGTTTGTCATAGTTCCTTGGCCAATATAGTTATAATTACAAACTAGGGCAAACAGGGTGTTACAATTCCCTCCCCCTTAAAGGAACATCGTCCTCGATGTTCTATCTGTCAATATGATATGTATATACAGGAGTAAACAAAATCGGATATGCATGTCTCATGGCTTCCTCCATTTCCCACGTAGCCTCATCTGGGCCAAAGTGTTTCCACTGCACCTTGACCTATGCAATGGTTCGGTTCTTGAGTGAGTTTCCTTCCTGTCTAGTATTCATTGGGGTTTTGGCATGAATTTTCCCTCTGGCTCCACCTAGATCATAGACCAGTCAATTATATGATTAGAATCATTTACATATTTCTTCAATAATGAAACATGGAAAACATTATGTGCCTTTATTATGGGAGGGAGTGCTAGCCTATAGGCTATAGGTCCCACTCTATCTAAGACCTCAAAGGGTCCACAATACCGAGGTGCCAGCTTGGTACAAGCTCCCATTCTCAGGGAACTCTTCCTGGGCCTAACTCTGAGATAGACATGGTCTCCTATCTTGAATTCTCTGGGAGTTCTCTTTCTGTCGACGTAAATTTTCTATCTATCCGGAGAAATATTCATATTTTTCTTTATCTGAATCACTTGTTGTTCCATTTCTTTCAGCATGTCAGGTCCGATGGTAATTCTGTCCACTGGATTACTCCAGCTGATTGGAATTTTGCACTGTCTACCGTAGAGGGCTTCAAAAGGGCTCATCTTCATGGATTCTTGATAATCGTTGTTGTAGGAAAACTCTACCAATGGTAGGTAGTCTTCCCACTTTTTAGGCTAATGCATTACATGCATCCTTAGCATGTCTTCTAATATTTGGTTTACTCTTTCTGTCTGTCCATCAGTTTGAGGGTGATAGGTTGTGCTGAAAAACAATTTAGTCTTAAAACCAACCATTAAGGATTTCCAAAAGCTTGAAGTAAATTTGGTGTCTTTGTCAAATACAATTTCTCTAGGCATGTCATGCAGTCTAAATATCTCCTTCATGAAGATGTTGGCAATATCTATCGCCTTGCAAGTTAACTTGACATGAACGAAGTGAGAAGGCTTACTCAGTTTTTCCACCATAACCATGATGCCATCATTTTGATTGGTCGATTTTGGTAATCCGGTGATGAAATCCATGGATATGGTTTCCCATTTCCAATCTGGGATGGGTAGGGGTTGTAACAACCCTGCTGGTTATCGGTGTTTTGCCTTAACTTGTTGGCATTCTAGGCACTTAACTAGATAAGCAACTATGTCTTTCTTCAATTTAGGCCAATAGAATTGTTTCCTAGTAGCCGTGATCATTTTCTGATATCCTGGGTGACCAATATATGGTATCTTGTGTAGTTCATCCATTATGAACCTCCTCAAGTCGTCACAGTTTGGAATATACAATCTGTTTCTATAGGTTAGCAGGCCTTCATCGAGCATCTGGTAGCCTTCATACTTTATCCTTGTAGGCTCTTGCCTTAGGTATGAGGTTACGGTCTTAAATAATGCATATGTTTCTTGTGCATTCCTGACTCTTTCCATGACATCTATTTCACAGGTTCTTACCACTGCCAATTGAATCATTTTTATACTTCTATTAAGGGCATCGACCACCCTATTTTCCTTTCCTTTGATGTGTTTGATTTCGAAATCAAACTCACTAAGGAGAGCCATCCACCTAGCTTGCATGGCATTGAGTTTTGGTTGATCAAACAGGTGCCTCAACCCACAATGGTCTGTCATAAGCACAAATCTCCTACCCAGGAGGTAATGCCTCCACATTTTTAAAGCATGTACTATGGCAGCCAACTCTAGGTCACCGGTTACATAGTTGATTTCATGTTCATTCAATTTCCTGGACACGTAGCAAATTACACATCCCTCTTGCATAATCACTCCTTTGAGTCCTTCCTTGCAAGCATCTGTACACACAAGGAAATCATTATCAAGGTCTGTAATTTTTAGCACGGGTGCATGGGTCATGAGGTATTTCAATTCCTGAAATCTTTCTTCACGTTTTGATGTCCAAGTGAATTTAACCCCCTTTTTTTGAAGGGCAGTGATTGGACAACCAATCTTGGAAAACCATTTTATGAACCTTCTATAGTATCTTGCTAATCCCATGAAGGATCTGATATCGGATACATCCTTTGGGGTAGGCCATTCTATAATAGATCCGATCTTGTTAGGGTCTACTACCACCCCTTCTTTAGAAATAACATGGCCTAAGTAATGGACTTGCTTCTAGAAAAAGTCACACTTGCTAAACTTAGCATAGAGCTGATGCTCTCTTAGTACTTGAAGTACGAGTCTAAGATTTTCTTAGTTCTCCTCTCTGTTATTGGAGTAGATTAGGATATCATCAATGAAAACCAATACAAATTTGTCCAGAAATTTTCTTAGTACATTATTCATCATGCACATAAAAGTGGCGGGGGAATTGGTTAACCCAAATGACACCACCACAAATTCATAGTGACCATACCTTGTCCCGAAGGCTATTTTGTGGATGTCTTCATCCTTAATTCGGACTTGATGGTATCCAAACATTAAGTCAATCTTCGAGAAACTGGAAGCACCTCCCAATTGGTCGAACAAATCATCGATTCTTGGTAAGGGGTACTTGTTCTTTATGGTGGTATTATTGAGTTGTCTATAATCTATGCACAGTCAGAGTGTGCCATCTTTCTTTTTCACAAACAAGATGGGTGCTCCCCACAGAGATACACTGGGTCATATGTAGACTTTGTCCATCATCTCCTTTAGCTATAGCTTGAGCTCAACCAGTTTTGGCGTACTCATCCTATAGGGTGTTCTAGATGTTGTCACTCTTCCTGGCGCAAGTTGTATTGAGAAGTCAATGTCTCTTCTCGAAGGTAGACCTGGTACCTCTTTTGGAAACACGTTTTTATATTCTCTTAATATTGGGTGGTCCTATAGGTTTGGTTTTTCATCCTCAACAGATTCCAACACCTGTATTGCATATAAAGGGCACCCCTTTCTACAATACTTTTTCATTTGAAGGGTTGATATTTGTCTCACTGAGACAGGCTTCTGAATCCCTTAGAGGGTTATCTTTCTCCCTTCTTCATTTACACATTATAAAGTTTTATGGTAACAATCCAACTTAGTTTTATAAGAAACCAAACAAACCATACCAATCAACAAGTCATAAGATCCAAGGGGAAGTATGTTAAGGGTCACTCGGGTGGGCAATCCATCCATGATGAATTGGCAAGTTGGTATGGCCTCTGCTACTTTTCTTTTGGTCCCAGTGGCTAGTTGCACCAACCATGACTTAACATGTCTGACTGGTTTCATTTTACACTTATCAATAGTCTAAGGGGCCACATAACTCAAATTAGAACTAGGGTCAATTAAAATAGAAACTATATGGTTGGCGATCATACTGTCCATATCCACTACCAAAGCTTGGTGGTCGGCTTGATTATTTTCCAAGGCTGCATAAATTTGTGGCATGCTCCTAGCCACATCATTGACAGTGATAGCTTCTTAGATATTGTAAACTCTCCTACTGTTATGTTTCCTGTGTGGACAATCCCTCAGCAAATGATATTCTCCACAACCCCAACATTTTAAGGGTTCTTTCTTTGGGTTATCAGTCTTTCCTGGGACTGCCTCAAAAGATTTATTTCCACTCTGAGAGGGGAAATTTTGCTGATACACACTTCTAGTAGGATGTTTCATCCTAGAACCCTTCCCATAGTTCCTAAATCTTGAGGATTTAAACCCCTTCTTCTTGAATCCCAAACTATTCTTCTTCTTCTAGTCCTCGTGAGGTCCTGTCTTATTCCCGAACTGTTCATAACAATACCTTGCCTTCTGGATGGTCTCTTCTAAGGTCTTTGGTTCGTCAAACTCAATTATGTCCTGGTAGGTCTGAGGTAACCCACTAATAAATCACTGCATTTTTAGATTTTCATCCTTTATGTAGGGTACATACCTCAGTAGCTCAAGGAATTTCTTGACATAGTCATCTATGGTGAGTTTCCTCAGCTTGAGTTCATAGAACGCCTTAGTCTTCCCATCCATATATTTCTCTAACAGATACTGCTTCCTAAAGTGTTTCTCAAATTGTTTCCATGACAAGTCCTTGTCATGGACTCCTTTCACATTCCTAAGGTCTTCCCACCAAATGGAGGCCTTTTCATTCAGGTTGAAGATGGTTATTCGAGCCTTCAAGTTTTCAGAGTAGTCATGGACTCTGAAGTACTTATTTAAACCAAGCAGTCAAGCTTCAGCCTCTTCCCCTTTCTTAATATCTCCATCGAAAGATGGTGGTTTAGCCTCCTTGAACTCTTTAGGATCATGAATTTTGGAATGCTTTCTCTTCTTTCCTTTCCCTGAGGCTCCTTACAATTTCAACCAGATCGGGAGGGGTTTCCACCACCCTCCTTTCATCAGATTCTTCGTCTTTATTGTGGGAGCCATCCCCCACTTCATAAAACGTCACCATACTTTAGACTTGAATTTTTCCTGTGATTTACTGACTGCTCAAGTGCTGACAAAACACTTATTGTTAGCTAACAATCTATTAGTTTATGAACAATACATAGTTCAAATTTCTTAAATGTACACGCACAATAGAAAGTTTCATTCTTTTCCTCAATAAAATTTTAACCAGACTCTTTAAGAAAGAGGTAAGATAGGATGTCACTCTTAAAAGTATTCTAAATATGGTTTTTAAGCGACTCATCCATGAGCCCAAGTAGTCCAAGTGTTGTAACCATGCTCTGATACCAATTTGTAACACACCCACGACGGGGTATACAAATTTCGTTCTCCTTTAATAATCAAATCCTCTATCCATGGTCTCTAAATTGGAAATTGAGGCCTAGCCCCTCGTTCTTCGGTGACCATCGCACATGACCATGGGTTGTGACCGAATGCTAAGGCCACATGCGCCTATTCCGACTCTTCAGAACTTTGGGCTTCAGGAGTTTTTTATTCATCACACACTACTGCCTCTAAACTCCGAAGTGGTGAAGTTTCGAACTGGCGTGAAGGGATCAATGGTGCCCACTCACCCCAAAGATCAATGACCCTTAATGACTTAGGGTCTCCGGGCTTCGATAGAATTCAAAATATCTCCTCAGAAAACCTCTGGATTACTAATCCTCCAAAGTGCACCATCCGACGTCGCATGTCCTTGGGGAGTTTGACAGTCCTGATTCACTTTGGGACTTCGGCATTCAGGAGTCCTGGACGCTCGCACAACCTTTCCTCCCGAAGTAATCCATACCCAGAGTTCTATATCAAGTGCCATGCATCCATTGTAAATCGACAACTTAGTTTCATTTCGAGACTTCAACATTCGGGAGCTTCACAATTTTCTACAGCCTTTTTCTCCGGGAGCGTTTTCTTCCGGAGTCAAGGATCGTGTGCCACGCATCCTTCCAGATCAACGGTCCTGGTTTACTTCAGGGCTTCGACATTTGGGAATTTCTACCTCTCCACACTCGCTTTCTCCCAAAATTCTTTCACCCGAAGTTCACGATTTATCGACGTGTGTCTCCCATGAACCGACGACTACAAGTTGCTTCATCTATTCGTGCTTCGGGAGTTTCGAATACTCCAACGCCTTTCACCTCCGAAGTATCTATCTCCTGAAATGGAAGATCTGTTGACAGCCATCCTCAACTAACGGATAGATCAGACAAACTTCGGCTCTCCAGCCTTCGAGATTTCTTGTTCAACATATCCCCTTTTCTCCCGGAGTGATTTCACCCGAAGTTGACGATCTATCGACACCTGTCTTTTCTCTTAGATCGACGGTACAAAATGACTCCGTTACTCCATGGATTTCCAAAGGAACTCACGAATATCCACCTAACAACTTTTCTAGGTCAGACGGTCATGATCCAGCCAATACTGATGCGTTCACCGATTGACGATTCACAGTGGTCGCAGGGCCCCAACATGCACACTCCTTATCAGAGATCTCAACCTCCACAATATGAAAAGTACTCACCCGAATCGGTTTAACCGGAGTGGTTGATATTCTGGCTTGATGAGATCAACGACGTTGGTGAATTGTGGGCAGCGAACTAGTGTGTTCGCTCATTTCACCTTCGCGCTCCGCAATGATTCCCCACCATCGATCTTCGTTTATAGATCGGCGGTTCACAATGATTGCGGGGTCCAACCTCCGCGATATGGGAAGTGCTCGCCCGACTCTATTCTAATCCTGGTCGTTGATCTTCCAACCTGATGAGATCAATGACGATGGTGAATTACAGGCCGCGAACTAGCGCGTCCGCTAATTTCACCTTCGCGTTCTGCAATGACTCCCAACCATCGATTTAATCAAGAGACTCATGTTTTTCGTTAACTCCAGTGGTATTTGAGTCGATCTAACGACCGAGATGGCTTCTCCTCCTGTTAAACGGCTCACATCCATCTCCGTTGTCAAATTCTTAAGTCATCTACGGTTCTTGTTACTATGGTTGTTCGGGTAACTTGACTATCGTGAAATTTGACATCTTCGAGTTTTGAACTCCCAAGGTTCTAAAACCTTCATGAGCTAACTCCTTTAGTGCAGGGTTCCTAGACCTAGATCAAATGGACCTTCATATGGCTCTTGGACTATTAACCCTACTCTAAGTTGGGTTTTTGGTGAAGGACTTAGGTGTGAATTCAAAGTCTCTTAGAACACTGGTCTGAAGGGAATGCCTCCCTAAAACAGGGCAAGGTAAACTCGTGAGGTTATCAAAACGGTAGCAGAGCCAAGAGGTTTGCTCTGACTTTGGAGCTGTGCTGAAATTCCCTGGGGAAACGCCTTCGAGGAATTAAACTGGTGCATATGGACAATCAAGCAGAAGCCTAAGTTCTCAAGGTAACAAACGCATACTCATAACTTAACCATTTCAATACAAGAACCATTTATAGACACATAAATACACGCATGCATTCATTATATCCAATTCAAAGCAAAATGCATGAAAACACTTATTAGAACCATAAGGTGTGATGCGACTGCTGAAAGGGGTGCTCGTTTCCACCGAACTATAGGCTCAGTCACTCCTAATGGCTTTACCACTGGCCACCCCCGAGCATAGACCACGATGCTTTGAGATTCCATCTCTTTCTTCCATCTCAATGAAAGTTAGGGATGAAGGTTACTCTCCTTCGCCCAATATAGAAATAGACAGGGAAGAAGGTTACTCTCCTTCTCCCGACTCAATCTCTATTTTTCTGCGATCAAAAATCACTTTCCTCTTTTAGTCCTTCCTTGAACTCGAGAGCTTCAACTCTCGCCTCTGCACTCTTCGCAGGTCTTCCTCTACCCACCACGCTTCCTTTCTTGCCTTCCTCAACAAGATTGCACGTGGCTCAAATTCCCAGTCAATGGTCAGGTCTGGAAGCCTTACAGATGGGTGGTCTGCCCCATCCCCTCAATAACACTTGAGGATGTCTTCTCACCTACCCGCTTGACCGTAATTCATTCTTGGGTCAGAGGGTTGTTTTGATCCCGAGAAATTAAATCCAACAAAGTACTGGTTCGATGGAGGTTAACACAACCATTCCTGGTCCCCATCCACCACCTTTTCATAACATTCATGGTCTCTTCTTAGCACATCCCCTTTCCAACAGTCATGCAACACATATCCATTTTCTATTAAAATAATAGAATTTACATTCATCGACCTTTTATACAAATGTCCATTAAATCAAACATTCACACCTTTGAGTTTGCCATATTTCTTTGGCCAATATAGTTATAATTACAAAATGGGGGAAACAGGGTGTTACATAAAGGCCATTATGGAATGGCCAATGCCAAAAAATGCTCATGAGGTAAGAAGCTTCATGGACTTGTGGGTTATTATCAGAGGTTTGTGGAAGGGTTGTCTAAAATAGCGAAACCCATCACCACCTTGCAGTGCAAGGGGGTCAAGTATGAATGGACATAAGTATGTGATATTGCATTCATCGAGCTTAAGAGGTTACTGACTAGTGCACCAATTCTACGAGTGTTAGATATGGAAAAAGACTTCACGGTTTGCATGGATGCCTTGAAGCAAGGATTGGGGGACGTTCTAATGCATGATGGGGGAGTGATAGCATATGCATCAAGAAAGTTGAAGCAACATGAGGAGATTTATGCTACTCATGATTTAGAGTTGGAAGTTGTAATGCTAGGTCTGAAGCTTTGGAGGCATTATCTAGTGGGGCGAAGCTTTGATCTCAAAACAAACCATGAAAGCTAAAACATCTCTTCACTCAAAGGGATCTCAATGTCAGGCATAGGTGATGGAGTGAGTTTGTGAGTAAGTACAATTTTGGAATTTCGTACATCAAGGGGAAGGAGAATGTGGTCACTGATTCCTTGAGTAGGAGACCATGTGTCTTCTCCTTGGTACCCTTAAAATTTAATCTGAGGGAGCATGCGTTGGGGAAACTTCTTGGAGATAGGTTGTATTTAAAGGTTACTTCAACCCTCCAGAGTGGGAGGCAAGTAGATCAAAAGTATGAAGGATATAGCTTGGAAGCATATGGATTATTAAGATATTAGGGAAGGGTGTACATCCCCGAAGGTGGGGATATTTGAAGAATCATACTCAAGGAAGCCCATAGAACAATTTATTGTGCACATCCGGGTGTGAAAAAAATGTACACAGACATGAAGAAGATTTTATTCTGGGTAGGCATGAAGCATGATGTAGTCCATTTTGTTGCTAAGTGCTTAGAGTGTCAACAAGTGAAGGCTGACCACCACCACCCGATAGGTCTCCTACAACCGCATGGTGTTCCTATGTCCAAGTGGGAATTCATTTCTATGGATTTTGTTGTGGGATTGTCGCTCACATCACATAGACACAATTCCATTCTTGTGATAGTTGATAAGTTGACCAAGAGTGCTCATTTATTTCGATTAGAGACACTTATGATGTCACTGATGTGACACGTGTGTTTATAAGTGAGGTCATCTGTTTGCACATGTTACCCAAGAAGATAATTTTAGATAGGGACTCCCAATTCACATCTAGGTTTTGGACAAGTTTGCAGTTAGCGTTGGGAACTCAATTGAACTTGAGCACAACATATCATCCTGAAACAGATGGGAAAATTGAGAGAGTAAATCAGGTTATGGAAGACATGCTTAGGATGTATGTTATGGATAATCAAACCCATTAGGAGAAGTACCTACCTTTGGTAGATTTCACCTACAATAACAGTTTTCATAGCTCCATTGGAATGCCATCCTATGAAGCTCTGTATGGAAGTCCATGCAGGACAGATCGTTGAGTTGGGAGAGGTTAGAAGACTGAGTGACAGTTGGGCCATAATTGATTCAAGAGATGGAGGAACAAGTGATTCGGTTTAGGCAACGACTAAAGGAAGCACATGATAGACAAAAAAGTTATGTTGATGCACATAGGACTGACTAGAGTTATAAAATGGGAGATCAAGTTTTCATTCGTATTAGGCCTAATAAGAGTACCATTCGGTTCAGGAAGGGGACAAAGTTGTTGCCTCAATTTATAGGACTGCTCAAAATGCAAGAGAGAATTAGACCTGTTGCCTATCGTCTTGTACTTCCACCCCACTTGCATAAAAATCATAATGTTTTTCATGTATCTGTTCTACGTCATTATGTTGCTGACAAATCTCATAAAATGAATTAGAAGGAATTGCAAGTATCGGACGCAGGAACCCTCACGGTGGAACCATTACGCATATTGGACCGTAGGGTCCAAAAACTCAGGAACCGTCTGTTAGACCAAGTTAACGTCTAGTGGAAAAATTATATCCCAATATATGCTACTTGGGAGGATGCAGAGATCTTACGACGAGATCATCCCTCACTTTTTGACCACCTCGGGAATATGTTTTCTCGAAGGTTGGGTGTATATAATGCCACCTTTTGACTTAGACAACTAGAATTACTTAAGGCCTAATCACATTTATTTTCTATTCACTGTGAAACTATTATTGATACACTTTCACTTTTAAGACATATGAACCTATCTGAATGTCAATTCTATGAATGTTTAACGTTATTTGAATTATGATGGATATTATGCAATCTATTTCTAACTTGAAAATTTTGACATTTAAAGTCGTTGGTACGTGGATACCGAATTGAGATTATGATTAAATGCAATTACATGATGATAATGCATGGATATGTATGGGTTTGTGTTATAGACTAATCTGTAGGTTAATATGCTATGAAATAGCCAAAGGATAATGATGATAAAAGGTTGATGTCATGAACATTGATCGAGAAACAATATGGTATGAATCTTTGTATGTGAAATTAGGTTGGTTCAAATATATTGCTATGATATGCAGAAAATTGTAGGTTTTTCAGGTGGTGATACCGCCTAAAATTGAATATACGATGACAAAACTCCCAGCAACTTAGTGCCATTGTATGGTCCATGGTAGTGTGCTGACCCTAGTTCTATTAGGAGGGGTGGAAGAATTCCCACCATGTATCCTCTGAAACCTGGAGTCATGGGAGGATGGTGTTACCTCATGCTCCCCTAGACATGTGATGATGACTGCCAGATGCCTGTTGGGAAAGCTTGGTCAAGAGAGTTGACATTTCCACTTACGGGTTCTATCTTGAGTTGGGTCAATATAGTTGACGCTCCAAGATAGTCCAGCAGAGGAAGGATATGGATGGAATATGGAAGTAGGTTAGGGAGCAAGGTGACTAGAAGTAGTTGAGAGTGTGTGGGGCTTTCTCCTTATGGTAGAATTTCTTGATTTCCTTGTTTTGAAAAAAAAATGTATATATGTATGTTTATATTTGCTTAACTGAACTACAATTATCTAAATGAATGCTTCTTGTGATAAATTATTATAATTGAGGGATTTCGCAAACATTTAATTGGTCTACTATCTCTTATGAAATGAATGGTCTTGTTGATTGGATTGGATGCATGCAATAATTAATTTAGGAGTGATAATTGTTGTCATTAGTGCATGTGTGAGTCATGTATGTGCTAGCTACAAATGCATGCCTTGCACATGTACACTAGTATGTATAAGCATTTTAAATTAACGATGTTGTTTATTTGATGTGGATGTATGAATCATGTGTCATTACCCCTGTATTGTAAATTACTCTAACTTCGGGACGAAGTTTCTTGAAGGGTGGGTGTATGTAACAACCCATTTTGATTAATTGTTTATCATAGTTTTTAATTTAAATTTAATTATTTTATTATTAAAAGGTAGGTGAAGTACTTAATGGGGGGATACGAATGTTGGGGAATTAATGGGGGGATAAGGTTGTTGGGGAATTAATGAGGGGGATTTGAGAGAGGAGGATAAGGAAGAGGGGGAGGAATTGGAAGGGGGGTCTTTGTTTTGGGGAAAATTGGAAAAGACGAAGGAGGAAGAAATTCTGAAGGAGATAGGGAAGAAGGAGGAAATTGGAAGAACAATTGTTTTGGGGAACTCTCACAGGGCACTTCTGTTGCTGGGAAATTTGGGCTCGGGGGCCAGGAAACCACAAGGATTCCTGGAGCTAGGGATCTAGAGAGGTTGTTCCTAGTTGGCAGGGAGGTTAATATTCAATTGGGTAGTTTGGGCAAGCTCAAGAACAAGATAACCATGGACTAAATCAACCAACCTGCAGGTAGAGGTATGTATTTTATTATGTTGTTGCTATGATTATGTTGAGGTATGTATTTTATTATTATGTTGTTTTGATTATGTTATTTATTAGTTTACTCCTGGTATAAAGAAAAAATATGAAAGAAAACCATAAATTAAATTGCAGATTATTTCAGTAGGAAACAACAAAATAGATATTTATTTATTATTGAGGCTCTAAAATAGGATAAGGACCTTACAAAGCATTGATAAGAGTCTAGTGAAATACTCTATCAACGTCTTTTTCCATCGAGGCTATAAGAGGGTCAAGACCAAGCCCCTATAACACTCTTTTGCAGTGTGTGTAATGTCTCTTGTGCATGATAATATTCATTGTCTTGATTGTGTGGATTTGATAAGCAACTCATCATTTCTAAATTGGTAAATTTATTCACTGATTCAGACAAATTGGATGGACCCAAGAACAATAAAACTTGGAGTCATCACATGCAAAATACATTAATTTTGAGTGACTTGTGGAAAGAAGTATGTAATGGAGAAAAAGATCCAATTAATCTAATTGATGCTAGAGAACTAGAAAATTGGGAATTAGTAGATGAAAAGGCACTTGCACTTTTGAGATCCTTTGTAACAAATAAAATGTTTATACATGTTGAAAATGCAACAGATGCTTAGAATGCATGGAAAGTTTTTAATAAGATGTTTGATACTCAATCTGAATCAAAATGGGTTGAGCTTCATAATAAGTTGCTTAAACAAGAATGTTGGGTATATGTTATATTCTTTGTATTTTTTTCCTCTAGAAACGTGTCACATTTTTTCTTGTTTTTTGTTTTTCCTCGTTTTTCGTGTCCATTGTTGGGCGTTTTTTCGGCACATGGTTTTTTGTCGATGGTTTTCTATTTCCAGTTAAGGAATTAGGGTTGTTGACTAATCCAGGTCATTGGGTTAGGGTTTTGGATGTCGTTGTCTCCTATATGTATATTGTATTGTAAACAATGTATCACTATGAATGAATATGGAATATGTTGGTTTTCCCGGTTTGGGTTTCCAGGGGAAAAATATTTGAGTAATGTTTTTATTTGCCATTGTATCTTTTCTGTTCTTTTACTGAATTTTTTTTTGCAGTAAATGTTGTACAAGGTTAAAATCTACAAAGAATTGGCTGAAGGGGGAGGTGTTTTGGAGTACAACTATCAATTGAAAAATATTAGATTGGAATTAAAAAATTATGGATTTAAATATGTGGAAGAAGTCTTATGACCTCAATATTGATCAATTGACTACCATACTCTTATAAACATTTCTTGGAAACATTACAAATTGTTGAGAAATTGGAGAATTAAACTTTTGATTCCCTTGGTGACTTGTTGGTCCAACATGATAAGACATTTGGTAAAAATAAGAACTCCAGGGAAGATATTATCTTTACCAATTCAAGAAAAGGAGAAAGCTCAAGACAAAGATGGTCAAACAATGTGATTACAAGAGGAAGAGGTACTTGCAATGAAAATATAAGAGGAAGAGGTAATTGAGATGAAAATACAAGAGGAAGAGGTTCGTACAATGAAAATTATGGAGGAAGAGGAAGATTCAATGATTTAAGAAATCAAGACTATGGTCGAGGTCATGGTAGAAGCCACAGAAGTGGAATAAATTAATAATACTTTAGGAGATCACAAGATCAATCTCAAAGAGGTGAAGACATGTCTCAAGTCAAGTGAAAAAGATGTCTTCGCATTGGGAATGCGGAAGAAGAGTGTCGAACATGAAATGAGAATTTTCCTAAGGATAAACAGACTTTCAAACAACATTCTATGTCTAATGCTTCAAATTCCGCCTAGTATGCAAAAAATAAAAAAAGATGATTATGAATAAGTGTTGAAAGAAAATCAGGATATTGACTTTGTAGATTCAGTTGTCACCAACAAATTGATGAGAACAGAATATGAAGATGAATGGATACTAGATATAAGGGATATTCAACACATGTGCTACATAAAATATTACTTTTGGACATATTAGGATATGGAACTAAATCCAATTTACTTAGCAGATGACACAACTCATACACCTCAAGGAAAAGGATCTATCTATTTTTCTCTTCCAATAATTTGAAAACTATTACTTTGCAATGTTTGGTATGTTCCAACATTTTAAAAGAATTTGTTGTCCTTGCTGCTCATCAGAAAAAGAGGCCATCGGATTATCATGGAAGATGGTTGGATCAGAATTAATTTAGTCAAACAAAATTTAAAAAAAATAATGAATGGCTATAAAGATGGAAAACTTTTGAGGATACAAGGTACAACCATTCCTCACAAACATGATTTTGCAACATCGATGGATTTATCTCCTATATCCTTGAGATTATGGAATTATAGATTTGGCCATTTGAATTTTTAAATCCTCGGTAAACTTAAAATAGATGAAATGGTTAAAAGGATTTCTTACTTTTAAAAAAGAAATCTCTAAGTGGGAAGCTTGTATAATTGGCAAACAAAAGAGGGATCCTTTCCTCACAAGTAGATGGCGAGCAAACAAATGTTTTCAACTAATCCATAGTGACATTTGTGGTCCTATGGAATATTATTTTGGTGGATTCAAATACTTCATTCTTTTCATTGATGATTTTATAAGGATGACTTGGGTATATTTTTTTGAAAAGAAAATTAGAAGCCTTTGGAAAATTCATACAATTTCAACGCTTAGTTGAGAATGACACCAAGGAAAATATTGTCACACTAAGAACATATAGTGGGGGAGAATTCACTTAAAATGAATTCAATTATTATCGCAAGAGAAATGTAATAAAAAGATAGTTGACAAACTCTTATACTCCAAAGCAGAATGGAGTCACGTAAAGAATCAATGGAACTCTAATGGGAATGACAAGATCGATGTTTCATTTCAAGTTGTTAAGCACAAACCATTAGGTCGAAGTAGTTCATATAGCATTCTATATAAGGAACCGATCACCTACATCATCCTTAGATGGAGTTACTCCATATGAGGCTTGGCATGGTACTAATCCTTCAATTAATCATATTCAAGTTTTTGGCTCCAATTGCTATGCCTTAGTTCCTAAGGAAAAAAGGACTAAGTTGGAAAATTGTAGTATGAAATCCATTCTTTTTGGTTATTCAAATGAAAATAAAGGATATAGGTTACTATCCAATGGAAAATTAATTATTAGTGGAGATGTAGTCTTTGATGAGATTGAAATTCAAACAACCAGAGAGATTGAAAATATCCTTAGTCACTTGGAGAGAAAGACAGCTCAAGAAAAAATAATTCATCAAAGAAAACCAAATTGGATTAAAAAAAACTTAGCCCCCAACATGAATGTTCAAGAGTTAGATCACTCTTCTTCAAACGATGATTCTTCAATACATGACAAATAAAATGTAGTAACTTCACCACAGGGACAACATAGTAGACCAAAATGGTTCACACAATTTCTTAAAGATGTTCACCTAGATGAATAGAACAAAATAGGAACTAGAAGTTCTACTACGTCTCACTTGAATTTTTCCTTAATAACCCATGTTTCTATTAAACCAACAACTTTTGCAGAAGCAATGAAGCATAAATAATGGCCGCAAACCATGGTGGATGAGTATGATTCGGTAATTGCAAATGGAACATGGAAACTTGTTGATTGTCCAACAAATGTTAAACCCATCGACTGTAAATGGATTTACCGAATCAAGTATAAAGAAAATGGTGAAGTAGATAAATATAAAGCAAGAATTGTCACAAAAGTATTTTCTCAAAAAGAAGGAATCAACTATGAAGAAACATTTTCTCCAACAACAAAGTGGAACAAAGTCAAAATGGTAATAAATTTGGTTGCACAATATGGTTAGACACTCCACCAAATGGATGTCAAAAGTTCCTTTCTTAATGGTGATTTGAAAGAAGAAGTTTATATGACTCAACCCCAAAGTTTTGAAACAAAGTTTACAGTCTTATTAAATATTTATATGGCTTGAAACATGCACCTAGAACATGGTATCCCAAAATGGATGAATACCTTAGGCATGTTGGTTTTCATTGCAGTGAGCCTGATGATACTTTGCATTTTATGATGCAAGGTAGAAAGTTGGTTTTCAATGTTGTTTATGTTGATGACTTAATCATTAAATGGAATTATGAAGATCACATCAAGTAGGTGAAACAAGAACTTAAAAAATGATTCAAAATGACAGATTTGGGGCTACTTCAATACTATCTTGGAGTGGATTTTTCAAAATAACGTTGTCAAATATTCCCTAATCAAACCAAGTATGCTACCGTTTTGTTAAATAAATTTGGCATGGAGGATTGTAAACCCTCTCTTACTTCTATGGAGAAAAACTCATTCATATAGATTTCATTATTATGGTGTTCCTTTGGACCATTAAGGGAAATTGTTGGTATTAACATTCATAGAAAAGGTTTAGAGTGGTTGTGGTAATGATCATGGAAAATCATTAAAGGAGAAGAAAGGTTATGTTCTCATAAAATGATAAAATTAATAAGGTATAAGATGTTTTTGTTCTAGTCTTAAGGGTTAAGTTGATTGGTATATACTCTTGTGCAAAATATTATGTAGGTTTTGAGATAAAATCTCATTGGATCCCTTAAGGTTACCAACCAGTGTTTTAGTTGGTGATTACTACTATCCTCCATAAAAAAACTAGGGAAGAGGAGGGAAATTTTCAAGAATCTAGCTAGGTACAAGTGTCCTCATTTGGAAATCCTAATACACAGGTGAGTGAAGGAATATATTTATTTCTTAAAAACATGCTCTTTGGTCACATATGAAGAGGTAGATTAATGTATTTTATTGTATTTTTGGACATAGTGAGAGATCATGCACTATGTATTGTAATTTTGCATAATGAAACACAATTATTTAACCAAGTGTGAGCATTTACCCATGGTGTTGTGCATCAAAGCATTACACAAGCTAGAAATCCTAGTGGACAAGATGGGCATGGTCTAGAGTAGTAAGTTGTTGATGTGGTATAGGTAGATGAGATAGTGTTGATCACGTCTTCTTTGTTTGGAAATAGAGAAAATCAATAAAAGGTGATTTTCCACTCGACATCATGGAAGCGGTAATTTTGCATCGTCCTAAGCACACCATTAAAGTATGAAATTGTTTGATATTTGGTGATCTAAATTGGATTGAGAATGAAATGAAAGAATACTCAATATTGTAGAGAGAACATGAGTTAGTGTGTTTAAAAGTAGAGTATTACAATGAAAATCAAGTTCCATTAATGAATAAATGGTGAAAAGAAATATTATGTACACAGTGGCTAGAATGGTGGTAGCTTATCTTTGAGAAAAAATGTGATGGCTATGTTCATTTTCAAAAATTCCATGACAAGAAGTTAAAACTACATTTCAAAATAATGCCAAAAAACCTTAAGATTCGAGAACTTCTAGTCTATTATGAAATTTTAAGGTTTTGGTTCATAACATAACCCTAAATCTGGTATAAAGTTAGGGTTGAGTAGGAGAACCATGCTAGATGATTAAGTTGTCCAAAAAATTAGGGAGTCTTCTCAAGATTATAAATTTTCTATCAGTGCTTTGTTTTTGGCCTTCTTTATCTTGTTGGAAATACAATTAGCAAAGTGAATGAGGTCCCCAATCATTTGATGCAACACTCTCGAATGATGCCTGAGAATGCCCCAAAAAATTCTTCAAAATTTTAGGACTCCAAAACATAAAATATTAGAACCATTTCTAAGATGGACACATGGACCAATGCTTTCCCCTTGAGTAGTAATGGTCCCCATTGCATCAAGTTCTTGTATCAAATGGGGAAACTTCAATCAAATTTGGTCCCTGGTGAGCCAAATGCCTCAATGAAGAAGTTGTCTTTCTTTGACAACCCTATAGAGTCATACGTTGTATTAGCAAATTCTCTTCGAATCAATGTCCATGATTTAGTCCAATAAAGCTTTCTCAATGTAGTGATGGTTGAAAGTTTTGGTGGCCAAATGATTTGCCACCTATGAGGTGTTCAATAGGGGTGGAAAGGACAGACAAAGCAGTGCCACATTAAATAAATGGTCTAAACCAAGAAAGACTCAAAGATTCAAGTCAAATTCATTATCAAACATGATCTTGGTGATGGTGTAAGATTCATGTCGAAGTGGTCTAAGATTCCTATGGGGGAATATGTGTCACTCTTTATACAAGTGTGACCCTATCTTTTCACCATCCTAGAACATGTGGTACTTGATGTTGATCATGTTGTTTTTTGTAATTGCATTTGCTTTCCATAGAATTTTGTGAGCTTGTTTTTGGATGTGTTGGATCCATTCAAAATATTTGGTTTCTTTCTCTACCTTATTTTTATCACAGAAGGACTCTTCATTTTTTGATATAATGGGAAGATATACATCAATTAAGTCCAATTGCTGGAACATAATTGAAAAGTGTTGTTCCCAATGTCATTGTGAAGAGTTTTTTTGTAATTGCATTAAACTGACGCAAGCTGCCCCTCAGTGAGCGGTCGCTCCACCAGGACCTTCTTCACTCTCAGGCCCGAAGAGTCAACACTCTTCCAACTCCTCTTCGGATTTTTCGTCACCCACAGTCAGCTTCTGGTGATTTCCCCTTCGGAATTCGAGAAATCGGGTTTTGCGGGCTCGCGAACCCTGTGCACACCTCCCGTGCTATGTGAAACTCCGAATCCCGATCCCCAAAGTCAACGGTCAACACTTGCGTGTATCGGGGATTTCCCTATCGGAAAATCGGCAGTTGAAAGGTCGCGATACTCTCACCTTTCAAAAATCCGAACGCCGAATATGCGATGCCACGTGCAGTCTTCCGCCCTGTCCCCGTGGGACCCGTCACAACTCGGGACTTCGCGGTTCCTCCACTGCTCCCTTCGACTTCGAAAATGCCGAAGTGCCGAGTCCCAACTCCTTGGGATCTCGTGCCACCTGTCCCTCTGATGATCGATGGCTCCGATCAAATCGGGGAATCGCAATTCGCGATTTCGACGTGCATGTGACTCTTGCACTCGCCAACCCTGATTCGCTGATATACGATGGCAAATGGATTCCTCCGTGTGCCTGCGCGTTAACCCCCTCGCAACTCCTCTGCGATCTGACAGTCTACGGGGTTTCACGACTCACCTCGATGATTTCAAGTCATTGATTCTCTCCTCTACGAAGAAATCTCCGCTCTACCACCTTTGTCCTGTGCGAACTTCACTAGGGTCGGTTCCCCCAGTGAAACAAAGGAACTATCCTTCCTGAGCTTTGTTCCTCTGACTCCTTCAGAGAACTTTCCCGCACTCTGTTCACTCTTCGATCTTCAACCACTCTCCAAGTGTTGAAGTCTCCCGGGTCCTGTGCATTCACACTCGCAACAGACCGACCTTCTCTTCTCAGACTTGCTACTAAGACTCCAATTCGACTTGCACTTCACCTGCACGGCTTCCAATAACCCAATTCACTCTGGGAAAAACGAGAACAAAATTTCAACTGCTTAGCCCCCTCAATGCACTCTATGCGGAGGAATTCAACTGCACTCTATGCAGGAATCTCCTGACTTAAGCAGAGAAACAATTGAAACTCATTCCCTCATTCCCTCAGGTTTCGGACCTGATACGCAATCACATATGCAGCATATAAGAGATAAGCATAAAAAGAAGCAAACATGCAAAGGCATAATATCAACAGCACACAGAGATCAAACACATCCATGGAATTGAATCAAAGCTTTTCCCATTAACTCAATATCTATACATGGAGGTTCTTCACAGACTCTCTGCTCTGTTCTTCTTTCTCCCAATGCTAATGCTGAATGAATGTAGTGTTACAATGATACAAGGGAGGGTGTCTATACTCCGTTTTCCCTCTCGAAAGATAAAACTGTCTAATCTACAGTTAATTCCTATCTACCAGCATTAAACTATTTAATGCCTCCTTATCTATATTAAAATACAAGTGCGCCCGGCTTTGAATGCCTTCATTTAAATGGTAGCGCAAAATATTTTCAAAGTATTTCAAAAAGGTATATGCTGGCACTGTCCAGCTGTATATTCTTTCCACGCGCTGGCTCGCTTGATGAGGTCATAGATGCTCCTGCATCATACTCCTCGACTCAAAATATTTCATGGGCTCCTGCTCATGAGCTCCTGCACGGTCTGCCCATGCTTTTGTATAACTGCCTCTGTCTCCCAGTTGGCATCCTCCACTGGGTGATTTTTCCATTTTACCAGGTATTCAAAATACTGTTTCCTCCTGGTCTTCCTGCCAACTCTTTTATCCAGTATGCACTCCATCTCAGGTTTCGGTGCAACTGATAGTTTCTTCTGCCACTGGACCACTGGTTCCTCGGTCCCAGTGCCTGCTTCATCAGCCTTGTATGGGTATAAATCTGAAATGTTGAATATCGGAGATATCCCGATGCCCTCTGGCAACACAAGCTCATATGCATTTTCACCAAATTTCTTCAGGACTCTGCATGGCCCGATTTTCTTCATCTTGAGCTTGTTATATGTTCCCCTTGGGAACCTTTCTTTCCTCAGGTGCACTATAACCATGTCCCCAACTTCAAACTAAAGTTGTCTCTTCCTCTGATCGGCCCTGTGCTTATATTCCTGATTCGATCTCTGCAATCGTTGCTTCACCTGCGTGTGGAGTTCCTGCATTGCCTCTGCGAATTCTTCAGCACGAGCGCTGCTAGTTTCAGCCTGTTCTGGCTCCCTGAGCTCAGACACTCCTCTCGGCTGTGTCCCATACAAAATCTGAAATGGGCTCTTACCTGTACTCCGATTCACAGAATCGTTGTACACAAACTCTGCCTGTGGTAGAATTTGGTCCCAACTGGTGTGATGCTCCGTCACCAGACTTCTCAATAGATCTCCCAAGCTTCGGTTGACCACTTCTGTCTGCCCATCTGTCTGTGGATGGTAAGCAGAACTGAATGCCAAGTCAGTCCCCAACTTCTTCCATAGCGTCCTCCAAAAGTGACCTATGAACTTGGTATCCCTGTCCGAGACTATGCTTCTCAGCAATCCATGCAATCGCACTATCTCCTTAAAGAATAAATTTGCGATGTGGGTTGCATCGCTGGTCTTATGAAACAAAATGAAATGTGCCATCTTCAAAAACCTGTCCACTACTACAAAAATGGAATCAAATCCTCGCTGCGTTCTCGGTAAACCCAACACAAAATCCATGCTAATTGCCTCCCATGGTCTCTCTGGTATAGGCAACGGCTGATAGAACCCTATGTTCTGCTTTCGACCCTTCGCGTGTTGACATATCCTGCACCCGTCAAAAAACCTCTTAACATCTGCACGCATGCCAGGCCAATAATATGATTCGCTCAGCTTGGCGAATGTTTTGTCATGCCCGAAATGACCTGCTAAGCCTCCGCTGTGCTTTTCTTTCACCAAATTCTCCCTCATAGAGCAATCTGGAATGCACAATTGATTGATTTTGAATAGCAATCCATCTTGGATTAGGTAGTCAATCCATGGAATCCTATCCCTGAGAACTGGGTTCTTGGCTGCCTCGTATGCCTCTGCAAAATCTGCATCACCTGCATACATATCCTTCAAATTTTCAAAACCCAAGGTTTTGACTTTAAATTCCTGCAGCAATAAGCACTTCCTGCTCAAGGCATCATCGACCTTGTTCGCAGCTCCCGAAATGTGCTTGATCACAAAGGTGAAATTTTGCATGTACTCCACCCACTTCGCATGCTTTTGATTCAGCTTCTCCTGTTGACTTACAAACTGTAATGCATGGTTGTCGCTGTACAGAACGAATTCCTTGGGTATCAAATAATGCCTCCACTTTTTCAATGCCTGTATGATGGCATAGAATTCCTTATCGTACGTGGAGTACTTCAGTTTCGCATCATCCAGCTTCTCGCTATAATATGCTACAGGTCTATCATCCTGGCTTAGAACCCCTCCAACAACATATCCACTGGCATCACACTTCACCTGGAAGGTTTTCTAAAAATATGGCAGTACCGAAATTGGCTGCTCTGTAATCTTTCGCTTCAACAGATTGAAGCTCCTCTCAGCCTCCGCTGTCCACTGGAAAACTTTATGCCGCTTCTTCACAGTGTCCATCATTGCGGCGCTGATCCTGCTGAAATTCCGAATGAATTTTCTGTAGAAGCTTGCCAAACCATGGAAGCTCCTTACCTCAAAAACATTTCTCGGCGATGGCCAATTCCTGATTACATCGACCTTCTCAGGATCCATCTTTAACTCATTTGCCGAGATTACAAAACCCAAATAAATGAGTTCTGTCTGCATAAAGGAACACTTCTTCAAATTGATTAGCAGCTTCTCCTGCTGCAATCTTCTCATCACTATGGCCAAATGCCTCAAGTGTTCAGCCTTCATCTTGCTAAAAATCAAAATATCATCCAAGTACACCACCACAAATTTTCCAATGAATTCCTGCAGGACTTCATTCATCAGCCTCATAAAAGTGCTGGGTGCATTTGTCAAGCCAAACGGCATGACCAGCCATTCGTACAAACCCTCGTTTGTCTTGAACGCTGTTTTCCACTCATCTCCCTCTCTCATCCGGATCTGATGATATCCACTTTTGAGATCTATTTTGGAGAAATAATTTGCCCCACTCAGGCAATCCATCAAGTCGTCCATTCTCGGCAGTGGAAACCTATACCTGATGGTGATCTTATTTATCGCCCTGGAGTCTGTACACATCCTCCAGCCTCCATCCTTCTTTGGACTCAGTACCGTTGGAACAACACATGGACTTAGACTCTCCCTCACCAGTCCTTTGTCCTGCAGATCTTGAACCTGCCTCTTGACTTCCTCGTTCTCCTGAGGTGTCAACCTGTACGTTGCCTTATTCGGTAAGCTTGCTTCGGGTATGAGGTCAATGTGGTGACTCACACTCCTCATCAGTGGCAACGAACGAGGTAGTTCGTCCATGATGATATCAACGAACTCTTCCAGCAGTTCCTGAATCTCCTCTGGCAAGTCGTCCACTCTTGTGCTTGTCAGGACAATTCTCGGCTTCCTGAAAACAAAGAAATGTGGATCCTCATCCTTCTCTAGCTCTGTGAGAAGTTCCTTCCCACTCATGAGAAGTATCGTGCTGCTAACTTCTGGCTTCACTTCTTTATCCTTCATCGGCAGCAGCATATGTGTTTTACCATCCTTCTCCAAGGTGTATGTGTTCATTCTCCCATCATGAACAACATTTCTGTCAAACTGCCATGGTCTTCCCAATAATACATGACAGACATCCATGGGAATGACATCACACAGAATCTCATCTCTATATTCACCCATCTTAAAATTAACCAAGCATTGATTTGTAACACATACCTGGTGTCCTTTCTGCAGCCATGTCACTTTGTATGGACTTGGGTGTTGGTTCGTCTTCAGCTCCAACTTCTCCACCATCTCGGTCGAAACGAGATTATCGGTGCTCCCACTGTCCACTATGACCTTGCATTTCCAGCCCTTGGTCTTGCAAGTCGTCCGGAACAGTCTGCATCTCTGAGTTGTATTCTCCACCTCTTTCTCAGGTTTTAAGAGAACTTTGTGCACTGTCAGTGACTTCCCACTTCCAGTGTCTTCATCCTCCATGTCACGCCTCTGCGCCTCAGCGACGTGAGCTCCACTTCGGTCCATCTTCTGCTCTGGATAGTCTACGGCCTTGTGTCCGTCTTTCCCACATGTGAAACATGTGATGATTCCTCCTCTCCCTCTTCCTCTACCTCGGGTACGAGGAAATGTATTCGCATCAACATAACTTCCTTGCTGATCATCTCGCTGCCTCCTCGGCTCAACATTTTGCTGTCTCTATTGTGAGGTTCCACCTCTCTCAGCTTTACCCTGAGGCCTCTTCCAATCCTCCTCGGGCTTCTGAGTTCTTTCTTGGGCAACAGCCTTGCCTCTATGCTGGCTTCTGCCTCGCCCTTGCTGATCTTGCTTGCGGCTCAGCCTTTCTTCGGCTTTTAGAGCCATCTGGTATGCATCCTCAACTGTTCAGATGGTCAGCATGCTCAACTCATCCTGAATGTCATACCTCAACCCATTCAGGTATCTTGCCACCTTTTCGTCATCACTTTCCCGATGACCAGCTTGAATATTGAGCCTGTAGAATTCCTCGGTGTACTCCTTCACCGACATCAACTTCTGCCTGAGGTTTTGCATGCGCTTGAACAGAGTGATCTGGTATTCTCTCGGAATGAACTTCGCCTTCATCTTGGCGATCATCCGATCCCAGCTTTTGATCTTCTGTTTACCTTTAGAACGCCTGTCCGCCTGTAGCTCGTCCCACCATAAGGCTGTGTGTCCCTTCAGCTTCGTGACGACATGCCTTACCTTCTTGTCCTCTTCGATATCTTCGTAATCGAAGTAGGTGTCGAGTGCTCGGACCCAATCCAGCAACTCCTCTGCGTTTAGACTCCCCTCATAGACGGGAATGTCCATCTTCGTCTTCGAGCTCATTCTCGAAATGGCTCTTATTAACCTCTCTATCGAGGCATCTTCTGCTGTGACCTCCCCTTCATCATGTCCAGCTTCCTCTTTCACCTCGGAATCGTTGAACTCCACTGCACCAGCCCCGCGCCTCTGTGCAGTTTCCATCTCCTCGAGTCTCACTCTGAGATCTCGCATTTGACGTTCCATCTCAGCATTACCTGCTGGCCTACCCCTTCTTCGCGCGTCCCTGTCTTCACGATCAGGCGACGACCTCTCTCTTCTGGGCGACATTATGTCTCTGCTTCTCTCTACTACCTGAACAAAGAGAACTCCACAACCTTGCTCTGATACCACTCTGACACAAGTCATGAGTATCAGAGTGTTTCCTCTTTCTCCTTCTCTTCTCTCGCCTGCAATATACAGACAAGACTTAATAGCTCTGATACCACTTGACGCAAGCTGTCCCTCAGTGAGCGGTCGCTCCACCAGGACCTTCTTCACTCTCAGGCCCGAAGAGTCAACGCTCTTCCAACTCCTCTTGGGAGTTTTCGTCACCCACAGTCAGCTTCTAGCGATTTCCCCTTTGGAATTCAGGAAATCGGGTTTCGCGGGCTCGCGAACCCTGTGCACACCTCCTGTGCTATGTGAAACTCCGAATCCCGATGCCTGAAGTCAACGGTCAACACTTGCGTGTATCGGGGATTTCCCTATCGGCAAATCGGCAGTTGAAAGGTCGCGATACTCTCACCTTTCAAAACTCCGAACGCCGAATATGCGATGCCACGTGCAATCTTCCGCCCTGTCCCCGTGGGACCCGTCGCAACTCAGGACTTCGCGATTCCTCCACTACTCCCTTCGACTTCGAAAACGCCGAAGTGCCGAGTCCCGAATCCTTGGGATCTCGTGCCACCTGTCCCTCTGATGATCGATGGCTCCGATCAAATCAGGGAATCGCAATTCGCGATTTCGACGTGCATGTGACTCTTGCACTCGCCAACCCCGATTCGCCGATATATGATGGCAAATGGATTCCTCCGTGTGCCTGCGCGTTAACCCCCTCGCAACTCCTCTGCGATCTGACGGTCTGCGGGGTTTCGCGACTCACCTCGACGATTTCAAGTCGTCGATTCTCTCCTCTACGAAGAAATCTCCGCTCTACCACCTTCGTCCTGTGCGAACTTCACTGGGGTCGGTTCCCCCAGCGAAACAAAGGAACTATCCTTTCTGAGCTTTGTTCCTCTGACTCCTTCAGAGAACTTTCTCGCACTTTGCTCACTCTTTGACCTTCAACCACTCTCCAATTGTTGAAGTCTCCCGGGTCCTGTGCATTCACACTCGCAACAGACCGACCTTCTCTTCTCAGACTTGCTACTGAGACTCCAATTCGACCTGCACTTCACCTGCATGGCTTCGAATAACCCAATTCACTCTGGGCAAAACGAGAACAAAAGTTCAACTGCTTAGCCCCCTCAACGCACTCTATACGGAGGAATTCAACTGCACTCTATGCAGGAATCTCCTGAATTAAGCAGAGAAACAATTGAAACTCATTCCCTCATTCCCTCAGGTTTCGGACCTGATACGCAATCACATATGCAACATATAAGAGATAAGCATAAAAAGAAGCAAACATGCAAAGGAATAATATCAACAGCACACAGAGATCAAACACATCCATGGAATTGAATCAAATCTTTTCCCATTAACTCAATATCTATACATGGAGGTTCTTCACAGACTCTCTGCTCTGTTCTTCTTTCTCCCAATGCTAATGCTGAATGAATGTAGTGTTACAATGATACAAGGGAGGGTGTCTATACTTCGTTTTCCCTCTCGAAAGATAAAACTGTCTAATCTACAGTTAATTCCTATCTACCAGCATTAAACTATTTAATGCCTCCTTATCTATATTACAATACAAGTGCGCCCGGCTTTGAATGCCTTCATTTAAATGGCGGCGCAAAATCTTTTCAAAGTATTTCAAAAAGGTATATGCTGGCACTGTCCAGCTGTATATTCTTTCCACGCGCTGGCTCGCTTGATGAGGTCATAGATGCTCCTGCATCATGAACACAAGGAAATATTTCATCCCATATGTAAGGATTCCCAGAGTTGTACATTACGAGGATATGTACAATCATTGTGTTAGCTACCTATGTCTTTCTAGCGGTCTAAGAGTGGAAGCAATTGAGAACAATGCTTCATGCTACTTATTGATGATTTTACAAGAATGACCATAGTCCGATTTCTCAAGAAAATGTCAGAGGCATTTGAATATTTTATGATATTCAAAGAGATGGTTGAAAATGAGACTGATTTGAAAATAAAGTGCTTGAGATCAGACAATGGAGGTGAGTTCACATCAAAGGAATTCATGGAATTTTGTGAATATCATGGAATAAAAAGGCAATTCTCAGCAACTAGGACACCTCAACAAAATGGAGTCGTTGAAAGGAAGAATGGAACTGTACGGGAGATGGCAAGAGCCATGTTGAAAGATTTAAAGTTGAGTAATATCTTTTGGGTACAAGTAGTACATACAACAATTCATATTTTGAATAGAGGAATGCTTAGAAGTAATAGTGAAAAGACTCCATATGAGCTATGGAAGGGAATACCAATGAATGTCAAACACTTTAGAGTGTTTGGAAGCAAATGTTACATAAAAAGAGAATATAAAAGGATTGAAAAATTTGACTCTCGAGTTGATAAAGGCATACTAGTTGGATACTCAAGAAAAATAAAGGAATACAAATGCTACAACATAAGACTCAACAAAATAGTGGAAATAGTCAATGTAAATATTGATGAAACAAATGCGTAGAAAACCAGAGAAGAAAGAAAAAATTCAAAAGATAAGGAAGCAGAGGAAGACCTAAAAGAAGAAGGGGTAGAATAAGAAGAACAAGAACAAGAACAAGAGAAGCATTCAAAATCATATCAAGAATAATACAACCAAGAATATCTTCAGATACCTTCTAGGAAGCCTCACTTTTGGGGTCAGAAGAATCATCCACTAGAACAAATTATTGGAGATTAAAATGCAGGAATAGAAACCATAGGAAGGAAACAGTAACGTACACTAGAAAAGAGGCATCTAGCACTATTATCCACAGTTGAACCAAGTAGCTTTGAGGAAGCCAATAATGATGAACATTGGATCAAGGCCATGGAAGAAGAACTGAATCAAATAGAGAAGAATGAGACATGGGAACTGGTTCCAAGACCTAAGGAAAAAAATGTAATTGGTACAAAATGGGTGTTCAGAAACAAACTAAACGAAGATGGACAGGTAACCAGAAACAAGGTAAGGCTAGTATGCAAAGGATATGCTCAAGTTGAAGGAATAGGTTTTGAAGAAAAATTTTCTCATGTTTCCATAATGGAATCAATCAAAATGATCTTGGCCTATGCATGTTCCAAAAGAATCAGAGTATATTAGATGGATGTAAAATCAACATTTATAAATGGAGAATTAGAAGAAGCAATCTACATCAAACAACCATAAGGGTTTCTATTGTCAGAAAGAGAAGATTATGTTTGAAAAATGAAGAAATATCTGTATGGACTCAAGCAATCCCCTCAAGCCCGATATTCAAGATTGGACAAGTACTTACAACAATAAGGATTCAGAAAGGTAAATGAAGATAACAATATCTACATAAAAGTGGATCGAAACAACATGCTTATCATTGATGTATATGTGGATGACACCATCTTTGGAAGTGACGATGACAAGTTGAGTTAGAATTTTTCCAAAGACATGCATAATCAGTTTTAAATGTCCCTACTTGGTGAGTTGACTTTCTTCTTGGGACTCCAGATATCTCAGCTAGATGAAGGTATTTTCATTTTCCAAACTAAGTACATCAAAGAAATGCTGAAGAAGTTCAGAATGGAAGATTGCAAACCCGTAAGTACTCTTGTGGTGAGTGGGTGCAAGTTGAGAAAATATGATGAATCCAAGGAAGCATATCAAAGACTCTATAGATCAATGATTGGCATCCTACTTTATGTGACAACCTCAAGACCAGATGTGATGCAAGTAGTTGGACAAGTTGCAAGATTTCAAGCAACACCAAAGGAAAATAATGTTATGGCAGTAAAGAGGATCTTCAGATATCTCAAAGGAACAAAATAATTTGGATTGTGGTATCCAAAAGGGAATCAACTAACTATGGTTTCTTACACATATGGAGATTGGGAAAGAAACATTGATAATAGAAGAAGTACTAGTGGAGAAGCATTATACTTGGGTGATTGTCTGGTGTCCTGGTTAAGTAAGAAGTAGTCCTCAATATCCTTGTATACAACATAAGAGAATATATTGTAGCAACAACATGTTGTACTCATGTCCTCTGGATGAATAAAACCTTGCATGACATACAAGTAGAGTATGGCGAGCCTATTTCAACATTTTGTGATAATAGTTGTGCTATAAGTATATCCAAGAATCTAGTGATGCATTCCAAGACTAAGCATATTCCTATCAAGTTCCACTGTGTACGGGAACAACTCATAGAGAAGAATATCAAGTTGGAGTACATTGGGAAAAAATAATATATTTTATATATTTTCACCAAACCTCTCCCAAGAGAGACATTCGAGTATCTTTGACAAAAAATTGGAGTAGTTTCTGCCCCACAATGATCTAAACGACATTTTGTAAAGAAGACAGAGGAAGAGAGATCGTAAGGGGGAGTTACCTTTTTCCATTGATGTCAAAGGGGGAGAGAAAGAAAAAAATCATGAAGACAGGGCAAGCGCATGAAGACAGGGGGAACATTGATCACAGGGGGAGCATGAGTGTTGCTATCAATGCCAAAGGGGGAGATTGTTGGAAAATTTGTTGTCATTGATGTCAACTATACGTAATGGGTGTATTTGAAGAAGTATCCAAAGTGTTCCTCTTATGACATAGATTTAATCATGACCCTCATGGAAATATGCTTTGAAGAAGTCTATAAGAATCCCTTGAAGTATGGTTAAGTGGTTAAGTAGTTATGACTCCCCAAAGGTGAGTTCATGAAGCCTGGAGTTGATTGGAGAAAAATATTATGAAGGACATAATAAATGCATGAAAACATATTATAGAAGGATGGTCCTTGTCATGCCATTTCTAATGGAAAATGGTATGCCATGCGGTTCCCCATAGTTGAGAAGTTACACCATATTAAAGATGAAGCCTCGAAGTATGGTCAAAAAGCCCCCAAATGGTTGCAACAAGAAGTTACAAGTTGGCCCCAAAATTATTTAAAGAAGAAAAAATGTTGAAAATAAGAAGTTACAAGTCATCTCAAGTCAAGTAAAGGAGTTACTTGAAAGGGTATAAATACATATCAAAGAGCCTCTCATAAAGAATAAGAAAATCAAGCAAGTATGTGATCTCCTAGCGAATCTGATGTAGAGGAGGAGTGCAAAGAAGGAAATATCAGAGCCGCAGATTGGAGAAGGGTTTATGGTAACCCTAATTAAGTAGACCCCCATGGTTCAGGTATAGGGTGTCCCACAAGGCCTCTATAGGTTGCACAACACTTGTCATGTGAGGCCCCGCGAGTTGACTGATCTTGTCCAACAAAGCTGAAGTAAAGTTTGATGAAGATGTTATCTTTTTGAGGCTGAATTTGAGGAAGGTTTTGATGGTCCAAGATCTGTACACCATGTTCTTTACATGATAAAAGGTATGGTTCTCTATATGTTTTTATGTTCATTCTTGAGGCATATCTTGGAGATTTTGGTATATGCTTGAAGCATATCTTGATGGTTATGACACATGCTTGAGGATTATATCTTTGATACTTTGGCACATTGTTTGAGGTGTATTTTGGATATCTTGGCACATGATTAATGCATATATTGGCACATGGTTTGATGCATACCCTGGTGATATTGAGAACATGATTTGAAGATGTCCTTTGGTGATCTTGGCATGAGTTTTATGTGGTTATTAGTATGGATTTGGTTTTGATGATGATGATGTATCAATATCAATGATAGTTACAATGATTGGTTGAGTTTGGTTTTGATGATGATGATGTATCAGTGACAACAATAGTGACAGGTTGAGTCTCACACTTATATTTCAGGGAGTAAGGAAGGGGAAAGGAAAGGGGGTTGGAGCCGAAGAATTCAGGGAGTCATAGCTTCCTTAAGGTTAGAGCCTATAAACTAGGGGGTTGGATCCTCCTTCTAGTTGGAGCCAGAGAATCTAGGGAGTTGTAGGTTCCTTCAGGTTGGAGCCTGTAAATCAGGGGGTTAGTGCCTCCTTCCATTTGGTGCTGAATAATTTTGGAAGTTGGTGCTTCCTATGAATGTAATATTATGATATATAAGAAAGCATTCTGTGGTTTTCTCCCATTTGGGTTTCCACGTAAACTTCTTGTGTACTGTGTTTTGTGGTTATGTGTTTATTGTATCTTGAATACAATCATAAGTGATGAATTGTTGATATCTTAAATTATTTCATATTGTGATTAAAAGTGCTAAAATTTTCCTAAGACTAATTCACCCCCCCTCTCAGTATTCCAACAGTTTCCAGAATGTAAATTATAGTTTTTAGCTAATAAATGTTGTTGTATGCACATTGCTTAGAAGCTTAAGGTTACATATGGAACATGGAAGGTTCATAATTAGGTCTATATATATGTGGAATGTGCAAGATAAATCTACATATATGATGAATAAGGAAGGTGCATATTTTCAAAATATGCATTGGATTCTTTAAGAAGTTGTAGGAATAAGACTTTTGGTTCAATAAGAAATATGGAAGCCTCCAATAAAATTCTATGGTGGGGAAATAATTCTAGATGAAGTATGTGCATGTCAAATGTGGATGATGAGTAAGAAAGACCATTTATAATTCATGATATTTCATATGCATCAGGTACACATGGGGTTGCAAAGAATGGGAATATGAAAAGTGGTTTAAATAACAAACAAAGAGTTTGAACCTTGGTATCAAGGATGAGAAGAGACACTCAAAGAGAGTGTTATGTCAAGGCTTCTTCACAATATGATAACATGCTAGCAAGGAAGAATGATAATATATGATTCAGGTTCAACTAGGTAAATTGAGAATAAAAAAGGCTAGTGTTCTAATAAAGAGGGCCACAATGCATATATCAAAGTAAGGTGCATTGTATCTAGGAATTATTACGCCGAAAGGCGTACACCTATTAACAATGGGCACATTTAATAGGTTTTTAGTTCTTAATCAATTTTGTATGGACAAGATTAAATATTTATGGAATATTCTTAGTCGTCCCAATAAATCAATGGTTGTGATTTCAACCACTAACTTCCTCACTATTATAAAGGCATCTGTTTACATGTTTATTTTTTTACTTTTACTTGATCATATTTAAAATTTACTATGGTAGCTAGCTGATTTCCACGTCTGAGTGATTAACAAAGATTAAAGTTTTGTTACAGAATGAAGAGATGCCATGTGTAGCCGTGCATTTCATTTTTTGGGCCAGCTGAAACATGGAGAGATGCCATGTGCAGCCATGCGTTTCATTTTCTGGACTAGACGAAACCTTTCAACATTCACCAACCACGAGTTTGTGGCTGTGGTAGTTCTATAATAATTAGATTTGTACATCCCTTTTGTTAGAGTGCTAAGTGGAAATAGGGTGAAAGAGTAAATCACTCAATGGATGAGTGAGTAAAGGTCTATTATGTGCATATTTGTTCTAGATGGAAGCAATTAGATTCCAATGGGAGGTAATCCATAAAAATTAATTGGATTCTAGAATTGGAGAAAGTCCATGAATAGTTGAGATAAGTGGAAAAAGGTATCATAAGTGGATGTCAATATAGTTGGAGTAAGCTACAACACTCAATGAATGGGAATTGTTGATGCATATAAGGAATGTTGAGTACATTTCAAGGGTATTGAGTGTATTCCCAAGGTAGAATGGGATGGAAAGTCAAGGAGAACAGAAATAGGGAAGTGGTCTTCAGAAAGGAAATTTCTAAGAAGACACATGAGGAAGAAAATGGTTCTATGCTTGACATGGTATGAAAAAGAGATGGAACCTAAAAGGAACTATCTCAATTGTACAAGGAAGCAGGTCAAGCTTGTACAATTGTTTGAGGAATCAAAGAGTTGCAGAGGGAAGTGCAGGGTTGTAGAGAATGTACTGAAAGGTTGACAAAGGAATAAGAATAGTAGATCTAAGATTAGTATTCACCTGCTACAAAGTTTGAATGGATTGTAAAGGAGAATCAATAGAAACTCTCACATGAACATGAATCCAACAGGTGAAGAATAGCATTTGCATGCACTAGGAGTTAAGGGAGGACTACATAGTCTTGAAGGTAGAAATGCAGTGAAGGCTACAACGCATAGTCTTCTCCTTCCTTTCCCACATAAGCCATCTCACGTTTACAAAATATCCTTTTGATTTTTTAGATTATAACTTGTAAGTTTACCTTCACCTTGCCTAAGGATAGCTATTGTAAGCATTCACCTATCAATCCTGCTATGATACCACTTGATCTGAAAATCTAAAGTTACCAATCCAACCATTTGTCTTTCATTGATAGAAAATATTTTTTAGTTTCCAAGATTATTAATTTTGACAGTGCATCTTGCAATTCCATGTGAATTTCTTCTCTTAACTAAACTCTTAGACTTATGAACATCAACTTTCTTAATCCATTCTTTATAAGTAAATTGTGAGATGTTAAAGAAGAGATTAAGGGAGAAAAAATAACAACAAAATCACACCAAAACTTGTTCATGAAGTTCACCAAACATCTTGGCTACGTCTCTGGGTCAACTCCCAATAGTGAGACCACTCTTCATTAATATCAAAACACTGAAAGAATACAAAGAAAGGCTTACAACTAAAGTTTTGAAACCACCTTTCATATCTGCAACTCTGTGACATAAACATAAATCACCATTGGATTCTATAAGAAAATATGAGACTTTAGATTATCGGCTCTGCTAGTTTAGAGTATTGTGATAAAAGTACTAATTGTACTCATATTGATTCACCCCTCCCCCTCTCTCAGTATTCCAAAAATCATATGGACTATTTCAATTCTTAGTAATTGGAATGGTTATGCTGTTGTGATTTGTTATAAGTACATGGATGATGTTACAACTCTTATTTGCAACAATTTGTAATAATATCTGCAATATTTCTATTTTAACATATTCTTGGTTGATATGAACTATTTCTACTCTAAAAGTTATTATTTTAAACTATTTTAATCTATTAGATTTGATCCCACGCAGGATAGATTAGAAGTAGTTAGATCCGATTAGTTCTCTTTCGTTTTACATTATATTTAGAGTTGATTATAATTCTTTGGGGGACAATTCACTGTCTTTCCCCATTTTTTTCTTTTAATTCTTAGTGGCAACTAATTCCACATATTGGTTAGAAACACTACCCCAAACGAGAGTAGGTCTGATTGGGACTTTCCATTGGGCGTTCTCCCTTACCTACTTAAGAGACCATTTGGACCCGTTAGTAGAAATTGTGCTAGAAGGAGCGCCATATGACAAGCTGAGCCTATGGAGTCATTATTATTAATTATTTTAATTTGTTAATGGCTCCATCCCATATCCCTTCATGGAGTTGTTTTTCTAGTACTATACCTCTTAAAACTCCTTGAATTTTTTTTTTATCTCGTCTCAAATTAAATTTGATGGGGAGGGTGAAACCTCTGCATTTGAACATGCTTTTCAATTATGGAAATTTTGTTGTTCTCGAAATATTTATCATGAAAGTATCATTTGAAGGTTGTTCACTCTTACTTTTGCAGGTTGGATCAAGGGTTGGTGTGAGACTTTGTCGGTTGCCTCTATTCACACATGGGAGCAATTTATGAATCAATTTCAACATGCTTTTGAGAATTATGATTATGATGATTTGTGTGCAGATCATAGCTTAGAAAGAAAAAATATTAATCTCTTGAATTTTTTCTTACCAGATTTATGCATATTTGTTATAGATATCCTTTGGATGATAGGCCCTCTGTCAATGATTTTGTTATCCGTTTAATTTCTCATTCTAATGAAACATATCAACTAGTGGTTGAATAATATAAATAATGTCTTAATGTTCCTTTACATGCTGATTTGGATTTACATGAAAACGTTGAAAATACTAGTGATTTAGATGGACTCCACATATCTAGATCTTTCTTTACTATAGGAGATATAGATCAGAGAGAGAATTATTTTTCAGAAGAAGCATGTGTATCTTCTCACCAATCCATCCCCCCCTTCTCTCCTTGTGATGAAAAAGAAACCTCTTGTTTAGTAAATTCGAGTTCATATTTTTTTTGTGGTTGACCAAGAGGAAGGTTTTTCTACTGATAATGAGACATTTTGGGTCATACCGATGGTTATATCAAGTTGTAATTATCCTATCTCATATTTTTCATCACAAGAAATGGAGGAGGAAGCCATGGAGAAAAACACGAATGCTGATCAAGCTATTAATGAAGAAAATCTAGACACACATAACATGAAATTTTCCTCACCAATGGATAAAGTGGAATTAAGTCATGATAATTTAGATAGTTCTGTTGTTATAAATTCTCCTATTTTAATTGAGTTATATCAAGAAGGCTTTCCTATTGTTTCCAGATCATTTATTGAACCTTCTTGTTCTGAAAATTCAAGTGATTTGCTCCTCTCTTCTAACCATGAGTATGTTTTGAAAGATATTTCATATTTTCATATTGTGCAGGAGAAAAAAAACCACTCTGATAATTTCACTCAAGGAGAAGAAAGAAACGTACATGGCATAACACTTTTAGCACAACAATCCACTTTTTTCTTTGAAGAGGAAAATTGTGTCAAGGAAGAAGGTGTTGATTGTGAAACCGTTTCTAGTGCGGAGCTAACCAATTCACAATGAGTCACCAATGTTCTTAAGGAAAAGGAACTACCATTCAAAGAATCGCCTTTTGGAAATATTTCTTGTTCAAGAGAGTCTTTTCGTTCTCTTAATTATTCTACTTACTATTTTTTGTATCTTGATATCTTCAATGGTTTGATATTTCATAAATCCAACCATTATCCTATTCAAATAAAATCAATAGGGCCAACACCTTTTGAAGTACTTGATGGTGGTAATGTACATATGGAAGATAGAGAGGATATAACCTCTTCCCATGAACTTAGTGCAACTATCCAATATCAACTTTTTTCATGGGATGAAGGAAATGTTATAGCATATGTGTATTAGACCATGTCTTCTTCTGTTTCATCTTAATTTTTGATAAATAGAGAGTCTTCTTGTTCAAGTAACCCTTTAGTTGAGATTGTTGATGTTAATGGGTTCCATCACTGTATTAAATATTTTCCATATACCATAGTGGGTGCTAGTCCATATATATCATTTGATTCTACTAATGTATCTCAAGTTGATGGTAGTTTAAAGTATGAGACCAGGGAGTCTTGCCAAGACAATGACACACTTTGGTCTATTTTCATGGTTATGTCAGGCCCTTGTTATTTTGGATTGTCTTCAATAATTAACAAGTATATCAACACAATGATTCTCTCACCAAGTACACTTAATTTTTGGAAGATTGGTTGTTGTCATTGATGTCAACCCTAGTCATTAGTTTTGGATCGCAAGATTGATGAAGGTATTTGGACATGAAGGACAATGCACATGCATAAACAACACCCATGGATGGATAGTATACATCATGTTGTTTCCAGTGGTAGGTGACTGTTATAACCCTAATTTGCACCATACATGCTTACCTGGCATCAGGCCATCTCAAATGCCTTCTTTGCCAAAGCATTGCCGAACAAATCTTTAAAAAACCTCTTTTATAAGGGCCCACGTGCCCTACTCCATTACTGTACGTGTGTACATGCTAGCTGACCTAAATCAGCCCGCGTGGACCGACAAAAGCATGAAAAAAGAAAAGTTGCCGACGGAACACACAACTTTGGGTGAGTTAACTGAAACTCCCAGCAATGCATGGCCGAGGGTTCATCCAAATACCTAGCTTCTTCTAGCTTATGCAAGAAGGGTTAGGGGTCCCATTTGGAAGAGGAGAATAAGAGTAAAGAAACTCTGACCAATTGCATATTCCTATTGTCCCAACCCTTTAGCCATCCTTGTGCAAAGAGAGATACAAAGCAAAGAAGTTGGAGGACATTTGAAGAGGAGCCTAGCATCAGGATTCGTGGAGCAGTGGCTGGTCTTGACATTGTAAGTTGGTTCATTAAAGTTAATAATAAAGAAATGCTTTTCCCGTCCCACTATATGAGTTCTTCATAGTTCAGTAAATATATGTTTGAATCTCTAACCCATTAGTCTGTAGGTAAAATTCATGTGTAGTTTGTTGCTTGTTTTGTATGCAGGTCAGCCTTGGGAGGAGAGCTACTAACAAGCGATCAAGCATGAATAAGGATCGACATCGACCATCTGGAACAAGGTATGTTGGTCTAACCATGTATTTGCTGAAAAGAAATGGGGATTAGGTTTGGGGATGAAGGTAGAAAGTAGGTTTATTTTGGTCATATCTGCATGCATAATATAACCCTATTTGCTAGTCCGTAGGGGGATTTTCCACCACAACAGAATTGGCGACCATACTGGGGAAGTCTCTAGGGTTCCTGGAAATATTTTTAAGTAGTTTTAAAAGACTAGTTTTCTTTCCTGTTTTTTGAAGTTTCTGTAAAGTCTGAGCTGACAAAGAGTCTAATCTTCCATACCAGCTATCTCTGTTATTTGCTTGACTGTGTTTTTTTCGAGACCCACAGAGGTACACGCGACGTGCATAAAATTTGCACGCGTGTACCCGCGCCCTACTTTCTTACAGCCCGCGTGTAAACACTACATGAAGAAGTAGCAGTAGCGTGTAGATTTCAGAAAATTTTTGAGGTAGTCATCCTCTTCCCTGTCAGATTCAGTCATTCTCAGGGGTTTTCTGGACTTCTTTCTAAGTCTTGGTTGTTTGTAGTCTCATCTCACATTGGTTTGTTTTACGAATTTTTTCCTTACATTGGTTTCTTTTTTTGTTAAAGAGAGCGTCTAAGCCTTCAAGAGATCCTGGTTCTCAATATCAATGGTCTCTTCCTGGTTTGGATTATCTATTTTTAGTTGTTTCAGATTTTTAGAGATACACGCGGCCTGTAGCTTAGGGTTGATCTTAGCCTTAGATTACTTTTTTCATTTAAAAAGTTTTCATTAATTTATTTTTCTTTAGGGTTTTTAAACAAGTATGAGAGTCCTTTTTTAAGTTGCTAGTGTGTGATTTTTTGAAGTGATTCTTTGCGATCTGCGATTAGGCCAGAAGTTTTTTCTTGGTTTTTGAATTGTTGGTATTTTTCCTTTTTGCTTTATCAACATTTAAATAAAAAAAAAATCTCTTTCATTTTCTTGTTTGGTTGAAAAGTGTGATTTTGCATTAGTAGCCAGGCAAAAATCTTTGTATTCTTAAGTTCTTGATAGTATACTTAGATCGTAAGTAGCTCGTAGTCGAGTGAAATCCTTCTTTAAGTTTGCTGATTCAAAAGATCTTAGAAATTTTTTTTTTTTTTTTTTGAAAAGTTGTTGAAAATTTGCGTTAAGTGAAAATTTTTGCTTCTAGCTTTCTGTTCATTTTTTACTTTCGTCTTTCAAACATCATTAGTTTCAATTTCATACCCCTTGACATAAGACAATCCATAAAATTAACGCTAAATATAAAATTTATTAGACTTTTATGTTTGTAGGGTTAACCAACTAGTTCAGGATTAGGGCCTTGGATTAGGTTAGAGAGGAAACTCTTCAAGGCCATTAAAATCAAACATCGGAGTCTGAGTTAGGGAGTGTCCAAGTCCAGTATCGTGAAAGTTATCCGGGACACCCTCTAACATAGGGGATAAACATGAGGTCGTGTGCAGAAAGGTAGCAGAGATAACCCCTCCAAAGTTGGACCAATCGTAGTGGAGAACACATATAGAGGGCTTGTTTTGGGATTCCATCGATTGCATTTTCCAAGGGGCTTCGTGAGTCTCGAATCCGTTCGAGGTCCTCAGTTGTCTTCTGGACCACTTGCTTTTGATGCCCTTGATAGTTTTCGGGCTCAATACCCTGCTCATTGTGGTCTACCCGACTTTTGACTGTACCCGCCTGGTGACTGTTCGCGCGCTGACAACCTAGTTGCTTATCCTTTTTAGGGACATACACTGGTGACTGCAGGGGTATAAAGCGGTACCTAGGACAGACATCGGGCCACGATTTGCAGAGTATACCCGGAGGGTGCTTCCATTTTCGAGTTTCACTTGCATCGGTAAGTTGCTCTAGTGTTGGTTGTTGTAACTGTTCTTCCAATTAATTTAGTGTTTGCCTGTCTTATCTTCTAGGGAATTTTTAAGTGTGTGTTGTTTTTGAACGGTTAGACTACCCTAGTGTGTCTTTGATCTTCTCACATAGTGGAGGATAATGAGCTCTGCTGGTCACGAAGGCTTCTTGG
>JASDQU010101384.1:156587-232452 GCA_032191745.1 Picea mariana
GTTGTTGAAAATTTGCGTTAAGTGAAAATTTTTGCTTCTAGCTTTCTGTTCATTTTTTACTTTCGTCTTTCAAACATCATTAGTTTCAATTTCATACCCCTTGACATAAGACAATCCATAAAATTAACGCTAAATATAAAATTTATTAGACTTTTATGTTTGTAGGGTTAACCAACTAGTTCAGGATTAGGGCCTTGGATTAGGTTAGAGAGGAAACTCTTCAAGGCCATTAAAATCAAACATCGGAGTCTGAGTTAGGGAGTGTCCAAGTCCAGTATCGTGAAAGTTATCCGGGACACCCTCTAACATAGGGGATAAACATGAGGTCGTGTGCAGAAAGGTAGCAGAGATAACCCCTCCAAAGTTGGACCAATCGTAGTGGAGAACACATATAGAGGGCTTGTTTTGGGATTCCATCGATTGCATTTTCCAAGGGGCTTCGTGAGTCTCGAATCCGTTCGAGGTCCTCAGTTGTCTTCTGGACCACTTGCTTTTGATGCCCTTGATAGTTTTCGGGCTCAATACCCTGCTCATTGTGGTCTACCCGACTTTTGACTGTACCCGCCTGGTGACTGTTCGCGCGCTGACAACCTAGTTGCTTATCCTTTTTAGGGACATACACTGGTGACTGCAGGGGTATAAAGCGGTACCTAGGACAGACATCGGGCCACGATTTGCAGAGTATACCCGGAGGGTGCTTCCATTTTCGAGTTTCACTTGCATCGGTAAGTTGCTCTAGTGTTGGTTGTTGTAACTGTTCTTCCAATTAATTTAGTGTTTGCCTGTCTTATCTTCTAGGGAATTTTTAAGTGTGTGTTGTTTTTGAACGGTTAGACTACCCTAGTGTGTCTTTGATCTTCTCACATAGTGGAGGATAATGAGCTCTGCTGGTCACGAAGGCTTCTTGGTCTTCCACTGGTTACACTGGAGCCACTCCCGCCACCACTAAGGCGAAAGCTAGACCAACAAGGGTCTTTTCAAGCGACTAGGTCACAAGAAATTGTGCCTGACCAACATCTAGAGGAATCAAACGTTTTAGACCTTGGAGCGCAAGCTTTTGGTATGGTTGAAAGCCCCATCACTGATCTTTCGGCACCCACCATCATACTGATTCATCCTTACGAGTGCCAAACATTGTCGAATGCAGCAATGGAAACAAATGTTGTTACTCCTTCTGGGAATTCTTCAATTCCCACTACGGTTGTCACCATAGGAGAGTTTCCACCTCCTAACCCACCATCACCGGTTCGAGCCACCATGGTCTCGACTGCCTCTACATCGCACAGTGGTCCAATCCCATCTTTGGTGGTGGCCACAACCCCTTTCACACCAAGTGCGACAGTCCCTCCGTTCTCATACGGGATGCCTAGTTCAGGTACAAGTCCTGTACTTTCCTACTCCACTTCACAGAATTCAGGTCTAGGGGAAGGGAGCTCTAACGCTCCACTGCAAGGACACATGGGGGGCACTCCTGCTCCTTTTAACGCTTTCCCTTATGGGGGAGGTCATATACCTTCTTCGTCCCCTTCACTCGATGGCTCACATCAGCAAACCGTCGGGCAACCTGCACACCATAGTTTACTTGGAGTGGGGAGTCAAGGACCACCTTCGCATAATATGCCGGTAGGTTCGACACCATTTTGTTTGTTCGGTGCATTTGGTAACAACGCCTTCTCATCAGCTACTTTCCCAACTAGGGGCAACCCTGGTTTCGGACAACCTATTTCTATGTAGGGTACTATTCCTGCACAGGGGGCACACCCAGGAACTTCTTCCACAACAGGGCCTTGAAACTCTTGGCAGGGATCAGTTCCCTCGTCAAGAATGCCAATCTGGGGTAATTATTTTCATAATCAATGGAACCCCAGACAAAGCACTCTGCCTATCCCCATGGGACCGACATGGAGCAATCCTTCCCAAAGTCCTTCAAATGTAATGCATGCCCAACCATCTATGTCCTATTTCGGAAATCCGCCGATGATGTCTCCTCACACGCAAAATCCATATGCTGGCCATGGCCATGGTTTCTACTAGAATACGGGCCAGCAACCAAAATTTTCCTCGCAACCTGGTGCCAATCAAACTCTAGGCCCCTTTTTCTCGGGCTATCACCAACAACCCAAACTACCCTTCCTGGAAACCTTGCATTTGCCAGACTTGACAAGGTTGTTGAATGACCCTATCTGTCATGATCCGCGTTGGCCTCCTATGCCGATGAAGTTTCCTTCGGACATCCCAAAGTTCAAAGCCAAGTCTAACGAAGATCCAAGAGATCATGTGACTACCTTCCATCTTTGGTGCTCATCTAACTCGTTGAAAGACGACTCCATACAGTTGCGATTGTTTCAATGTAATCTCATTGGGAGTGCCACAAAATGGTACATTGAGCTCGATCACTCAAGATACTCTTCCTTTGACGAACTGGCGATGGCTTTCCTTAACCATTTTCAGTTACCTGTGAGATACGACGCTGGCACCGAATTGCTGGCCAATTTCTCACAAACAAAAGCGGACCATATTTCTAATCACATTCGAGAATGGAGATGCATAAAAAGTTTAATTAAGGTACCAGTCCCACCAACATTTCTGCTTGAGTGGTTTCTTAAGTCTTTGGTCCCATAGTTGTCCAAAGACGTCGCGACGTTGGGAGTATTTTCTGAAGAAGACACCATCATGAGAGCTCAACAACTTGAGCTAATCTATTCTCAGTCCGGTTTATTATACGAGATCTTCCCAGATGCACCATACTCAATACTTGATAAAACCAGACAGAGAGCTGGACCACATGCCGATGGTATTGTTGGTTCAGCACAAACAAAGCCTGCTGAGCAACTAACAACTCAGTTGCAACAATTGTCTTTACAACACACAACGACCAGCCAAACTACTGCTTTGGTTGCTCCCCCTACCGAAACATTGGATGTACACACAGTGCATTCGACTAATCCAAAGGCCACACAACAACCTGATGGAAAGAAAAAACAACAAAAGAAAGGTAAGGGGGATAAGAAACCCACCGATAATGTTGGCAAGGGCAATACTAAGAAACAGAAGGCCAGGTATCCATGCAACCTTTGTGCGGAAGACCACCCGACCCACCTTTGTCCCCAACTTGTAGAGGCCCAAAAGTTTGTGACACAGCAATAGCCTGCTGTGTTAACCAATCCATTCCAACATGGGCAAAATCTAACACAGGCCTCTTAAAGCATGGAAGGGGGCAGCCAAGGACCCTCTCTACCTGCGAACAACCCTGCATCCGCAAACGTATATATGGTGAGGGGTGATGCTTTTATATCGACTAGAGCACATGACTATAGTAAACCAAACACTTCTGAGAAGGGTAAAGAAGCTGAACTCCCATCTCTTCCTCTACAGATTGAGAAGACGTTGGGTGAAACAATGACACACATTCCCAAAGGTGCATTCAAAAAATATTCTCATAACCCAAACACAAGGGCCTCCCAGAACTACTCAGTGGTGGAGGATTTATCACAAACCCCTTGTGCGATGTCCACTTTGGAGGTCCTCCAAAGCTTACCTTCCCAGAGGAAAGCCTTGTTAACCGCTTTAGGATCTACCGAGACTTGTAATTTGGGTACAATCATGCTGGATATAACCGACTTAAAACCTCATCTGCTTTACCACGTAGTGTTTCAGATAGTAGTGGCTTATCCCACGAAAACTTTTACTCGGAATATCTTCCGCATGGTGGTTGATGAGGGTGCCTCGACATGCGTTATGTAATTGGCATGTTGGAAGGCCGTTGGCTAGCCCGTTTTGTCTTCGTCACCTACTCTCCTCACCACTTTCGACGGTCGTTCGTTCCGACCACATGGTATCATTCCTTCTTTCCCCATGCAGGTAGGAGGGAAGACCTTGTGTGTCGAAGTAGAGGTAGTCGATGCTCCCCTCGACTATAACCTCTTGTTAGGAAGGAGTTGGACTTATGCCATGCAAGAGATGGTTGCTACCATTTTTCGGGTCTTGTTGTTTCCACATGAGGGTCAGATAGTGACAATCAGTCAATTGTATTTCTCCAGACCTGACCCTTCATTAGGGGCATCCACGGTCCCGATGATCGATAATCCTCAACTAGGTGTAGTCAACGTAGGGGTTGGTTTGTGCCCATCTTTGATGGGTACCTTCGATTACCCGCTCCTTCAAGGCAATATCAAGTTTATATCCATTCACCATAAGGTTGAAATTTTTCAAGTTTCGTCGTTCCGCATGACTTACTTCGACGATCCATGGATACTTCCTTCCCCATTGGCCACGATGGATGGGGTAGGGCACCCGGGCATGCCCATGCCCTGTTTGTAGCTGAAGTAGCATACTCTTTAGTCCAGCAAGCTTTAGCCAACACTGATCCAACTCCTGCACAAGAGTTAGATCCACTTCTGGAGCCTATTTGGGCTGAGGGTTCTCTTGCTCACACCAATTCATGAGACTTAGCCTTGCCCACTGATGAAGCTATAATTGAGGCAATGACTAGTCCGGACAAACCCTGGGAAGATCTTCATCATAGATCATACTTCCTCCCAATGTTAAACATAATTGAAGTTGTCGAATTCACCTTGACTATGACGGGAGATAGGTCTCGTCCCATTAATCCCTTAGCTACACATGAGGTTTATGTTGAGGATAATATGGCAACTATCGCTGAAACCTTACCGATCAGTATCTCCCGAAACCCTGGCATCCTGGAGAATGTTTTCGTCAGAGATGACTGCTCCCCCGGAGAGATTCAAATCTACACAGTTATTTTTAAAGAGTTCCACCACGTTTTTTCCTTGTCTTACTAGGAAATGACAGGCATCAATCCAAAAATAGTTGAACATGAAATCACAACGTATCCAGATGCCAAGCCTGTCTGACATAAGCTTCATCTAGTTAACCCCAAGAAAGTAGCAGCCATTAAGGTTGATGTTGAGAAATCGCTAAAAGATGGTTTTATCTATCCTATCCATTTGACCCAATGGGTGTCAAACCCCGTGCCGGTCAATAAAAAACAAGGCACAATTCATGTATGTACAGACTTCCGTGATTTGAACAAGGCCTATCCCAAAGATAATTTTTCCACACCATTCATCGACCAGATAATTGATGAATGTGTGGGTTGCGAGGCCTTTTCTTTCATGGATAGTTTTTCGGGATATAAACAAATACAAATCAAACCCGAAGACCAGCACAAAACGACATTCATGTGTCCATGGGGTACATTCGTGTATTGTAAGATGCCTTTTGGTCTCAAAAATGCTGGAGCCACCTTTTAGCGAGCCATGTATTTTGCTTTCCATGACCTCAAGCATATAGTCGAGGCCTATTTAGATGGTTTAGTATCTTGATCTCGCAAGAGAAATGATCATCCCACACACCTCCGACTTATCTTTGAGCATTGTCGCTACTTCCAGATTCACTTGAACCCAAACAAGTGCAGCTTTTGCGTAACATCAAGATGTTTGTTAGGTTTCATAGTGTCAACAATAGGGATCATGGTCGATCCTCTAAAGGTTGAGGCAATAATTTAGTTTCCCCCCCCATGCACAATCCTTCAACTTCAGAGTCTCCAAGAAAAGGCGAATTTTCTAAGACATTTTATCGCTAACTACGCCGAGATTACCAAGGGCTTCATGCACTTACATAAAAAGACGTTCCCTTTTATTGGGACAATGCCGCTCAATGCTCTTTCGTCGCATTGAAACATGCACTCACAACTGCCCCTCTGCTCCGACCACCTAACTATAACAAGGATTTCTTATTATATTTGGCTGCAACAGAGTCAACCATTGGCATGGTCTTATTTCAGGAAGATGACTTGTTCTCAGAATATGTTATCTATTATCTGAGCCGAGGCCTCGTACGACCAGAACTCAATTATTCTCATATCAAAAAACTTGTGTTGGCAACAGTCCATGCTATTCAACGGTTCCGTCATTATGTTCTGTTTTGTAAGATCACCGTCATTGCTGTCGTGAATCCATTTCAGTACATGTTGACACGATGGGTAATAGGAGGAAAGATCAGTAGATGGATAGTCATCCTCCAGGAGTTTGACTTAGATTTCATTTCAGCGAAATCCAAAAAGTCACTGGTCTTCGCAGAACTTATTTCAGAACTTCTGGTTGAGTAAGGTGATCTTGTGCCCGAAGAGTCGCCTATCAGAGGAGATACATTTTTGATCACCTCTTTGGATCCATGGTATGGAGATATCCTAATCTATCTCTTGATTTTGAAGTGCCCCACCACTGCTTCTCATGATGAGCGTCGACGCATACGCCATCAGGCTAAGAATTATCTCATACTCGATGATACAATGCATCAGAGAGGTGTAGACTGCATTCTACACCGATCTCTAACTCACAACGAAGCAGTTATCGTGCTTAACGATTGCCATACTGGAGCTTGTGGTGGTCGTTTGTCTGGGTTGGCAACAACCCAAAAGATTCTACGAGCAGGTTACTTCTGGACGACACTTATCAAAGATTGTATAGAATCGGTCAAGAAGTGTCACCCATGCCAAATCGTCTTTCAAAAGATGAGGGCACATCCCGGTCTCATGTTTCCTGTCATCACAGTTGGTCCCTTCAACAAGTGGGCGATTGATTACACTACATGCAAACCTCCTTCAGCAAGGGGGCATTGCTATAGCATCGTAGCTGTAGACTACTTCACAAAGTGGGTTGAAGTTATGCCAACGTTTAAAGATGATGGAGAGACTACAACTCTCTTTTTATTCAACCATATAATAGCAAGGTTCGGCGTCCCAAGGGAGATTGTCACTGGCCATGGCAGTCACTTTCAAAACTAGATGATGACCGAGTTAACATCATTGCTTGGGTTACGGTAGGAACATTCGTCACCTTACTACCCCCAAGAAAATGGTCAGGTAGAAGCTGTGAACAAAACTCTTAATACCATTCTACAACAATCGATCAACTCAGCCAAGTCGAATTGGCATTTGATGTTATACTCGGCATTATGAGCTTACCAAACATCTATTAAGACTGCAATCGATTTCTCACCTTTCCAACTCGTTTACAGGCTGGAGGCAGTCTTGCTTATCGAATGTAAGATCCTGTCTCTAAAGTTGGCAATATAGTTATTGCCAGACACTTCTCCACTTGAAGAATGGTTAGTATACCTTGAGTAGCTAAATGAGCATCGTCGTGATGTGGCTCTGGCCAACGAGGCTCACAAACATAAGGTCAAGTGTCAGTATGATAGGTCCATTCATCCTCAGATTTTCTCTGAAGGCGACCTTGTCCTGGTCTATGACCAAGATAAGGACCCCCTGGGGGCAGGAAAATTCAAACCCATGTGGTTCAGACCTTTCATCATAAAAGAGGTTTTAAAAAAGGATGCTTATCATCTAGTTGAGTTTGAAGGGAATGCTTTGGCAGAGCCTAGAAATGGGCTCTACCTCGAGAAGTATTACTCATAGGCAGGTCACTGTGGGTAACTTTTTGTAGCATATGTATAGTCTTTGTACTATTACTTTTTAGTTTCTTTTAGTGTTATGGACGTGTTGTTTATGTTATCTTTCGTCACTGTGGCAGATGTCAAGTGATTCTGAGGTGGTCGTTGGGTATGCAGACGGTTCTAGTCAGCACACTCGGAGGCTTGCCTCCGCAGCTTGGGTAATATTTACACCTCAAGGCTAGTTATTATCTTTCAGAGGTATATTCTTAGGTGACACCACAAATAATGTTGCCAAGTATAGTGTAGTTATTGAGTTTCTTTGTGACGCTTTGTCATTGGGTATCTCTCATCTCCGGGTCTATCTTGATGCTCAACTGGTTGTGTCTCAGTTAAACAGAGTATACCGGGTTCATGATCCAAATTTACACCGACAATTCCTTAGGGTATGTCTGTTAGAACGAAACTTTGATTATATTACATATTTTCATGTTCCTAGGAGATTAAACCAAGTTACAGATACTCTAGCTAATCAAAATTTAGATTGGCATCTTGCACACATATGAAAGAACATTCACATAAACATGTAAATACATTTTTTGCACACATGATCCATAAGAGACAAAAGAAAAAAGAAAAAAAACCATATATAATATCATAACGTAACCAGAGTACATAGATGGACACAAGCGCCTCAAAAATATGACCAATAACGAGTCAGGGGGCTTATGCCCTCAAAAAATATATACAAGTAGTGCTCGTGGCACATAAAAATGTCTAGCTAAAGTCAAGGCCTGTGGGCCATGTTATACTGATCCACAACATTGGCTAAATGCCAAAACAAACGGACCCACGTCCGTGGTGCCCCCACTACATATGGTTGCATAGATGGTGGTAGGTCCTCAATCTCTACCATCGGAACCATGCGAGTGAGCGCAGTAAAGTTCCTCTCGACTAGTCTCAATACCCTCTCAGCCTCCCCAGCTGGAAGATCTCCTGCTACTGTTGGTCCCCCTGCGACAGTAGGAGGTGCCCCTAGCCAAGGGCGACACCTGTTCCTCGCATAGTCAGTGGGTTGCACTGGTCCCACATCTGCACATAATGAACACATATCCGTGAAATACTCTGGTATAACAAAAAAATGATATATATAACAAAACAACATAAAAATTACATATGTTTAACACAAAAAAAAACTACAAAGGTGGAGACTTACCCATCTCCCCCCGCTCCTCACCAGGAGGTACTGGTATCTTAGGGTCTCTCGAGAAATCAATCCCGACATAGGGGTAATCCTCTATAACCAGGATCTGTTGCGACAACTACGCTAAGAAGTCATCATCGAAGGACTCATTGGTCCTTCCGCCACCCTGTCGCGGCAGTAATACTGCCCATCTACACAAAGCAGGAAGAGAGGCCTGATGTCCTCGTACCACTAATCAAGGACTAAAACTCAGAACTCTCTCAAAAAAGAATGAACAAAGAATTGGGAAATTTTTTTGGAGTCTTGGGTAATTTTCGACGGTCCGTGAATTTTTTTTTCCGAGGATCAACTTGAGCATATAGGTTAGGTTTCTACTCTGGCTTTTGTATCTTGTTGTCTTTTTCCTTTGCCATAGGATCGATCGCATTAGGTTGTGACACAGAACCATCATAGCTGCTTTAGAAGTGTCACAACTTGGTGGTAGAGCTTACCGAAACATGGATGCCCTAGGTAGATCCTGGTTGCATTATGGTATCTTTGATGTCTTTAATCACTGTAGGCTCGGGAGTCCTTGTAGTTTTTCCTGATTATGAGTTTGAGCCTCATTTGCACGATTCCTTTTTGCTCTTGACCTCACCCCCAAGACTCCCAAAAGATATAACGGGTCTTCTTTTAAGCCCTTTTCAGACCTTCTAAACATGAAAATATTGCCGAGTGATCTTGTGGCCTTTCACACTCGTTAAATTGAAATTTGAAGTCACGTCTGTCCGGTGGTAGTTTACCCCTTTTTCAGTCTGGACAGTCTATTGTACGAACAAAGGTATACTTTATGGAACTTCAGTTCTTTAGAAGAGTACTCTCAGGTATAATTTTATCCCTTTTTCGGGCCTGAGGGACTAAAAATTACGAAAAAGGAACCCCTACGGAGTCCATAGTTAAGCTCTTTTCAGACTCCCTAAAATTGAAAAGATCTCCGAGTGACCTTATTCTTTCACACTCATTAAACTGGTCCAGAAGAACATTCCTGACGGAGTTCATAGTTAAGCTTTTTTCAGACTCCTTAAAAATGAAAAAATGGCCGAGTGATCTTGTCTTTCTCACACTCGTTAAAATGGTTTTGAATAGATGTCTTATTGGTGCTAGTTTACCCCTTTTTTGAACCGACTAGACTATCTTCGAAAAAGGTACCCCAATGGAGTCTCCTTTTATGTTTTTTCAGACTCTCTAAATATGAAAAACCACTGAGCTTACCTTCTCTGGGCTCGTTAAACTTACATCGAAGGACGTTACCATTGTGTGTTTTGTTAACCGCATTTGCATACCTTATATGCCATCCTTGTAGCACTTTGCTTCTGCGTTTTAACACCCTTGGCCCCCGGAGGATTTTTCCCGAGTACCATTATTCTGAACATCAGTCTTTTCTTTGCGCCTTGAACTTGTATGTTTGTAACACTCGTTCCTCCATTGTAACGTAACATTCCTTTATTCTTTTTCTCAAAATTATTGAAAAAGACAAAAAAAAATCAAATATACCCCAAAAAGAGGAAGGGAAAATTATTTTCTTTATTGGCAGCATAATGAGTCGCCCTTGGATAAGGCACATCTGTCTGTTTGTTCGTCAAACTATGGGATGTAGTACGACCTTAGGAAGCTGTTCTTGCTACATAGAGTTGTGTCCTCCACTGTTTGGTTATTCTTCCAAACATATGGAGAGTTTGCATTGCTTCCTGCTTCGTAAAATTATGATTAATGCCATGCTGCCTAAGTCTCATCATTTGTCATGTTGTTGTCCAAGGGAAGTTTCTACCAAGCCTGAGTTGGCCCCTCTACAATTTGTCTCTTGCCCTCATACCCGACCATCTTGAATGTCCAATCAAGTCTTTGTTCGAAATCAATGAAGCTTTCAGTCTGATCATCAATATTATCTAGTCCATGACCGACGAGCCGTCGAAGACCTCTGGGTAGTGAATTCGTACACTCATATTACACTCCTACCTTGAGTTTTGAAGATTTTGAAGCTGTTTCTTGAGATCTGAAGATCTCATCTCCAACCATCAGGCCGTATCAACTTCTAGAAGATGGATACTCTATATGTATATCTTTTTGATTTCGAGATGTAGCTCCACTGTGTATTGTTCGCGGCTACACTTTATATAGTTATTTGACATGGATCTATAGTGTATTTGATTGGTAGCCATGAATCTATTTTATCCCGAGCATGGGTATGCCTGCCTCGGTGAGACATTTGTTATTTTTCTAACGGAGCCTCCCAGTTCCTGGTCCCTGGGCTCAGTTGTTCGGCACATCAGTAAAGATTGGTAATGTATTTCAGCCATCAGATGCTCTTCTGACCTCACACATTAGGGGGCATATGTTATAACCTTAATTTGCACCATACATGCTTACCTGGCATCAGGCCATTTCAGATCCCTTCTTTGCCAAAGCACTGCTGAACAACTCTTTAAAAAACCTCTTTTATAAGCGCCCATGCGCCCTACTCTATTATTGCATGCATGTACACGCTAGATGACCTAAAACAACCCGCATGGACTGACAAAAGCACGAAAGAAGGAAAGTTGCCAACGTAACACACAGCTTTGGGTGAGTTAACTAAAACTCCCGGCCATGCATGGCTAAGGGTTCATCCAAATACCTAGCTTCTTCTAGCCTATAAAAGAAGAGTTAGGGGTCCCATTTGGAAGAGGAGAATAAGAGTAAAGAAACTCCGCCCAATTGCATATTCCCATTGTCCCAACCCTTTAACCATCCTTGTGCAAAGAGAGATACAAAGCAAAGAAGTTGGAGGACATTTGAAGAGGATCCCAACATCAGGATTCATGGAGCAGTGGCTGGTCTCAGCATTGTAAGTTGATTCATTAAAGTTAATAATAAAGAAATGTTTTTCCCGTCCCACTATATGAGTTCTTCATAGTTCAGTAAATATATGTTTGAATCTCTAACCCATTAGTCTGTAGGTAAAATGCACGTGTAGTTTGTTGCTTGTTTTGTATGCAGGCCAGCCTTGGGAAAAGAGCTGCTAACAATTGATCAAGTGTGAAGAAGTATCGACATCGACCATTCGGAACAAGGTATGTTGGTGTAACCATGTATTTGCTGAAAAGAAATGGGGATTAGGTTTGGGGACGAAGGTAGAAAGTAGGTTTCTTTTGGTCATATTTGCATGCATAATATAACCCTATTTGCTAGTCCATAGGGGGATTTCCCACCACAACAGAATTGGTGACCATACTGGGGAAGTCTCTAGGGTTCCTGGGAATATTTTTGGGTAGTTTTAAAAGACTAGTTTTCTTTCTTGTTTTTTGAAGTTTCTGCAAAGTCTGAGCTGACAGAGAGTTTGGTCTTCCATACCAGCTATCTCTGTTATTTGCTTGACTGTGTTTTTTTCGAGACCCACAGAGGTACACGCGGCCTGCATAAGGTCTTCTCTTGTGTACCCGCGCCCTACTTTCTTACAACCCACATGTAAACACTAGCTGAATAAGTAACAGTGGTGTGTAGATTCCAGAAAATTTTTGAGGCAGTCATCCTCTTCCCTGTCAGAATCAGTCATTCTCAGGGGTTTTCTGAACTTCTTTCGAAGTCTTGGTTGTTTGCAATCTCATCTCAGATTGGTTTCTTTTACGAATTTTTTCCTTACATTGGTTTCTTTTTCTATTAAAGACAGTGTCTAAGCCTTCAAGAGATCCTGGTTCTCAATATCAGTGGTCTCTTCCTGGTTTGGATTATCTGTTTTTAGTTGTTTCAGAGTTTTAGAGATACACGCGGCCTGTATAAGGCCAGCACGCATGTACACACCCTATGGCTCTACACAGCTCGTGTGCACATGCTTGCTGTTGGATTGTCATTCGTGTGCTTGTGCATGATAGTTTTTGTTGAGGGTAAGGCAGTCATCCTTTCCCTTGATAAGAGTTATACCTTTGCTTGCTTTTTTCATTTAAAAAGTTGTCATTAAAATTATTTTCTTTAAGGTTTTTAGACAAGTGTGAGAGTCCTTTTTTAGATTGCTAGTGTGTGATTTTTTGAAGTGATTCTTTGCCATCTATGATTAGGCCAGAAGTTTTTTCTTGGTTTTTGACTTGTTGGTATTTTTCCTTTTTGCTTTATCAACATTTAAGTAAAAAAAAATCTCTTTCATTTTCTTGTTTGGTTGAAAAGTGTGATTTTGCATTAGTCGCCAGGGAAAAATCTTTGTTTTCTTAAGTTCTTGATAGTATACTTAGATCGTAAGTAACTCATAGTCGAGTGAAATCCTTCTTTAAGTTTGCTGATTCAAAAGATCTTAGAAAAATAATTTTTTTTTTTTGTAAAGTTGTTGAAAATTTGCGTTAAGTGAAAATTTTTGTTTCCAGCTTTATGTTCATTTTTTACTTTCATCTTTTAAACATCATTAGTTTCACTTCCATACCCCTTGACATAAGACAAGCCATAAAATTAATGCTAAATCTAAAATTTATTAGACTTTTATGTTTGTAGGGTTAACCAACTAGTTCAAGATTAGGGCCTTGGATTAGGTTGGAGACGAAACTCTTCAAGGCCGTTAAAATCAAACATCGGAGTCTGAGTTAGGGAGTGTCCAAGTCTAGTATCGTGAAAGTTATCTGGGACGCCCTCTAACACAGGGGATAAACACGAGGTCGCGTGTGGAAAGGTAGCGAAGATAACCCCTCCAAAGCTAGACCAATCGTAGTGGAGAACACATATAGAGGGCTTGTTTTGGGATTCTGTCGATTGCATTTGCCACGCGGCTTCGTGGGTCTCGAATCTGTTCAAGGTCCTCAGTTGCCTTCCGGACCACTTGCTTTTGAAACCCTTGACAGGTTTCAGCCTTGATACCCTGCTCATTGTGGTCTACCTGACTTTTGACTGTATCCGCCTGGTGACTGTTCACGCGCTGGAAACCTAGTTGCCTATCTTTTTTAGGGATATACATAGGTGACTGCGGGGGTATACCGCGTTACCTAGGAAAAACACCGGGCCACGCTTTGCAGAGTATACTCGGAGGGTTCTTCCATTTTCGAGTTGCACTTGCACTGGTAAGTTGCTCTAGTCTTGGTTGTTGTAACTATTCTTCCAATTAATTTAGTGTTTGCCTGTCTTATCTTCTAGGGACTTTTTTAGTGCGTGTTGTTTTTGAACGGTTAGACTAACCTAGTGTGTCTTTGATATTCTCACACAGTGGAGGATATCGAGCTCCGCCGGTCACGAAGGCTTCTTGGCCTGCCACCGGTTACACTAGAGCCACCCCCGCCACCACTAAGGAGAAGCCAGACCAACAAGGGTCTTTTCAAGTGTCCGGGTCACAAGAAATTGTGCCCGACCAACATCCAGAGGAATCAACCATTTTAAACCTTAGAGCACAAGATTTTGGTCTGGTTGAAACCTCCACCACTAATCTTTTGGCACCCACCATCGTACTGATTCATCCTTATGAGTGCCATATAGTGTCGCACGCAGCAATGGAAACAAATGTTGTTACTCCTTCTGGGAATTCTTCAATTCCCACTACGGTTGTCACCACAGGAGAGTTTCCACCTCCTAAACCACCATCACCGGTCCAAGCCACCATGGTATCGACCGCCTCTACATCGCACAGTGGTCCAATCCCGTCTTTGGTGGCAGCCACAACCCTTTTCACACCAAGTGCGACAGACCTTCTGTTCTCATACGGGATGCCTAGTTTAGGTACAAGTCCTGTACTTTCCTACTCCACTTCACAGACTTTAGGTCTGGGGACAGGGACCTCTAATGTTCCTCTGCAAGGACACATGGGGGCACTCCTGCTCCTTTTAATGCTTTCCTTTATGGGGGAGGTCATCTACCTCCTTCATCCCCTTCACTCGGTGGCTCGCATCAGCAAACCACCGGGCAACCTGCACACCATAGTTTACTTGGAGCGGGGAGTCAAGGGCCACCTTTGCATAATATGCTAGTAGGTTCGACACCGTTTTCTTTGTTCGGTGCATTTGGTAACAATGCCTTCTTGTCAGCTACTTTCCCAACTGGGGGCAACCCCGGTTTCAGACAACCTATTCCTATGCAAGGTACTATTCCTGCACAGGGGGCACACCCAGGAACTTCTTCCACAGTAGGGCCTTGGAATTCTTGGCAGGGATCAATTCCCTCGTCAGGAATGCTGATATGGGGTAATTCTTTTCATAATCAATGGAACCCCGGACAAAGCACTATGCCTATCCCCACGGGACTGACATGGAGCAATCCTTCCCAAAGTCCTTCGAATGTAATGCATGCCCAACCATCTATGTCCTATTTCGAAAATCCGTCGATGATGTCTCCTCACACACAAAATCCATATGCTGGCCATGGCCATGGTTTCTACCAGAATCCAGGCCAGCAGCCAAACTTTTCCTGGCAACCTGGTGCCAGTCAAACTCCAGGCCCCTTTTTCCTAGGTTATCACCAACAACCCAAACTACCCTTCCTGGCAACCTTGCATTTGCCAGACTTAACAAGGTTGTTGAATGACCATATCTGTCACGATCCGCGTTGGCCTCCTATGCCGACGAAGTTGCCTTCGGAAATCCCAAAGTTCGAAGCTAAGTCTAACGAAGATCCAAGAGATCATGTGACTACCTTCCATCTTTGGTGCTCATCTAACTCGTTGAAAGAAGACTCCATACAGTTGTGATTGTTTCAATGTACTCTCATTGGGAGTGCCACAAAATGGTACATTGAGCTCGATCACTCAAGATACTCTTCCTTTGACGAACTAACGATGGCTTTCCTTAACCATTTTCAGTTACCTGTGAGATACGACGCTGGCACCGAATTGCTGGCCAATTTCTCACAAACAAAAGTGGACCATATCTCTAATCACATTCGAGAATGGAGACGTAGAAAGAGTTTAATTAAGCTACCAGTCCCACCAACATTCCTGCTCGAGTGGTTTCTTAAGTCTTTGGTTCCACAGTTGTCCAAAGACGTCACAACGTTCGGAGTATTTTCCAAAGAAGACGCCATCATGAGACCTCAACAAATTGAACTAATCTATTCTCAGTCTGGTTTATTATATGAGGTCTTGCTAGATGAACCACACTCAATACTTGATAAAACCAGACAGAGAGTTGGACCACATGCCGATGGTATTGTCGGTTCAGCACAAAAAAATCCCACTGAGCAACTAACAACTCAGTTGCAACAATTGTCTATACAACACACAGCGGCCAGCCAAATTACTGCTTTGGCTGCTCCCGCTACCAAAACGTCAGATGTACACATAGTGCAATCGACTAATCCAAAGGCCACCCAGCAGCCTGAAGGAAAGAAAAAAAAATGAAAGAAAGGTAAGGAGGATAAGAAACCCATCGATAATGCTGGCGGGGGAAATACTGAGAAACATAAGGCGAGGTATCCATGCAACCTTTGCGCGGAAGACCACCCGCCCCACCTTTGTCCCCGGCTTGCAGAGGCCCAAAATTTTGAGACACAACAACAACCTGCTGTGTTAACCAATCCATTCCAACATGGGAAAAATCTAACGCAGGTCTTTGCAAGCATAGAATGGGGAAGCCAAGGACCCTCTCCGCCTGCGAACAACCCCACATCCGCGAACGTATATATAGTGAGGGGTGATGATTTTATATCGACTAGAGCGCATGATTATAGTAATCCAAGCACTTCTGAGAAGGGAAAAGAAGCTGAACTCCCATCTCTTCCTTTACAGATTGAGAAGACATTGGGCGAAACAATGACATGCATTCCAAAAGGTGCATTCAAAAAAGCTTCTCATAACCCAAACACAAGGGCCGCCCAGAACTACTCTGTGGTGGAAGATTTATCACAAACCCCTTGTGCGATGTCTGCTTTGAAGGTCCTCCAAAGTTTCCCTTCCCAGAGGAAAGCCTTGTTAACCTCTTTAGGATCTACCGAGACTTGTAATCCGGGTACAATCATGGTGGATACAACTGACTTAAAATGTCGTCTTCCTTACCATGTAGCGTTTCAGATAGTAGTGGCTTATCCCACAAAAAATTTTACTCAGAATATCTTCCACACGGTGGTTGATGAGGGTGCCTCGACATGCGTTATGTCATTGGCATGTTGGAAGGCCGTTGGCCAGCCCATTTTGTCTCCGTCACCTACTCTCCTCACCGCTTTCGATGGTCATTTGTTCCAACCACATGGTATCGTTCCTTATTTCCCCGTGTAGTTAGGAGGGAAAACCGTGTGTGTCGAAGTAGAGGTAGTCGATGCTCCCCTCGATTATAACCTCTTGTTAGGAAGGAGTTGGATTTATGCCATGCAAGCGGTGGTTGCTACAGTTTTTCGAGTTTTATTGTTTCCACACGAGGGCCGAATAGTGACCATCGATCAATTGTCTTTCTCCAGACCTGACCCTTCATTAGGGGCATCCACAATCCTGATGATCGATAATCCTCAACCAGGTGTAGTCAATGTAGGGGTTGGTTTGTGCCCATCTTTGATGGGTACCTTCCATTACCCGCCCCCTCAAGGCGATATCAAGTTTATATCCAATCACCATAAGGTTGAAATTTTTCAAGTTTCGTCGTTCCGCACGACTTACTTCGACGATCCGTGGATATTTCCTTCCCCATTGGCCACGATGGATGGGACAGGGCACCTGGGCATGTCCATGGCCTTGTTCGCAGCTGAAGTAGCGTACTCTTTAGTTCAACAAGCTTCATCCAATACTGATCCAACTCCCGCACAAGAGTTCGATCCACTTCTGGAGCCTATTTGGGCTGAGGGTTCTCTTGCTCACATTGATTCATTAGACTTAGTATTGTCCACTAATGAGGCTATAATTGAGGCAATGACTAGTCCAGACAAACCCTGGGAAGATCTTCATCACAGATCATACTTCCTCCCTGCGTTAAATAGAATCAAAGCTGGAGAATTCACCTTGACTATGATGGGAGATAGGTCTTGTCCTATTAATCCCTTAGCTACACATGAGGTTTATGCTGAGGGTAATATGGAAACTATCACTGAAACCTTACCAATCAATATCTCCCGAATCCCTGGCATCACGGAGAATGTTTTCGTCGGAGCTGACTGTTCCCCCAGAGAGATTCAAATATACACAGATCTTCTTAAAGATTTCCGCGACGTTTTTTCCTGGTCTTACTAGGAAATGCTAGGCATCGATCCAAAAATAGTTGAACATGTAATCACAATGTATCGAGATGCCAAGCTTGTCTGGCATAAGCTTCATCTAGTTAACCCCAAGAAAGCAGCAACCATTAAGATTGAGGTTGAGAAATTGATAAAAGCTGGTTTTATCTATCCTATCCATTTGACCCAATGGGTGTCAAACCCCGTGCCGGTCAATAAAAAATAAGGCACAATTCATGTGTGTACAGAATTTCGTGATTTGAACAAGGCCTGTCCCAAAGATAATTTTTCCACACCATTCATCGACCAGATAATTGATAGATGTGCGGGTTGCAAGGCCTTTTCTTTCATGGACAGTTTTTTAGGATATAACCAAATACAATTCAAACCCGAAGACCAACACAAAATGACATTCATCTGTCCATGGGGTACATTCTCATATCGTAAGATGCCTTTTGGTCTCAAAAATGTGGAGCCACTTTTCAGCGGGCCATGTCTTTTTCTTTCCATGACCTCAAGCATATAGTCGAGGCCTATTTAGATGATTTAGCATCTCAATCTCACAAGAGAACAGATCATCCCACACACCTCCGACTTATCTTTGAGCGTTGTCGCTACTTCCGGATTTGTTTGAATCCAAACAAGTGTATCTTTTGCGTAACTTCAGGACATTTTTTAGGTTTCATAGTGTCAACAACAGGGATCATGGTCGATCCTCTCAAGGTTGAGGCAATAATTCAGTTGCCCCCCCCCACGCACAATCCTTGAACTTCAGAGTCTATAGGGCAAGGCAAATTTTCTAAGACGCTTTATCGCTAACTATGCCGAGATCACCAAGGGATTTATGCGCTTACTTAAAAAAGACGTTCCTTTTTATTGGGACGATGCCACTCAACACTCTTTCACCGCATTGAAACATGCACTCACAACTGCCCCTCTGCTCTGGCCACCTAACTATAACAAGGATTTCTTATTATATTTGGCTGCCGCAGAGTCAACCATTGGCATGGTATTAGTTCAGGAAGATGACTTTTTCTCAGAATATGTTATCTATTATCTGAGCCGAGGCCTCGTAGGACAGGAACTCAATTATTCTCATATCGAAAAACTTGCGTTGGCAACAGTCCATGCTGTTCAACGGTTCCGTCATTATGTTCTATTTCGTAAGACCACCATCATTGATGTCATGAATCCATTTCAGTACATGTTGACACGACGGGTAATAGGTGGAAAGATCAGTAGATGGATAGTCATCCACCAGGGGTTTGACTTAGATTTCGTTTCAGCGAAATCCAAAAAGTCACTAGTCTTCGCAGAACTTATTTTGGAACTTTCGGTTGAGTCAGGTGATCTTGTGCCCGAAGAGTCACCTATCAGAGGAGATATGTTTTTGATCACCTCTTCAGATCCCTGGTATGGATATATCCTAATCTATCTCTTTACTTTGAAGTGCCCCACCACTGCTTCTCGTGATGAGCGTCGACGCATACACCATCAGGCTAAGAATTATCTCATACTCGATGATACATTGTATCGGAGAGGTGTAGACTGCATCCTATGTTGATGTCTCACTCACGACAAAGCAGTTATCATTCTCAACGATTGCCATATCGAAGCTTGTGGCGGTCATTTGTCTGGGTTGGCAACAACCCAAAAGATTCTACGAGCAGGTTACTTCTGGTCGACACTTATCAAAGATTGTATAGAATCGGTCAAGAAGTGTCACCCGTGCCAAATCTTCTTTCGGAAGATGAGGGCACATCCTGCTCCCATGTTTCCTGTCATCACAGTTGGTCCCTTCACCAAGTGGGGGATTGATTACACTAATTTCAACCCTCCTTCAGCAAGGGGGCATCGCTATATCATCGTAGCTGTAGACTACTTCACAATGTGGGTTGAAGCTATGCCAACGTTTAAAGATGATGGAGAGAATGCAACTCTCTTTTTATTCAACCAGATAATAGCAAGGTTTGGCATCCCAAGAGAGATTGTCACTGACCATGGCAGTCACTTTCAAAACCAGATGATGACTGAGTTAACATCAAAGCTTGGGTTATGGCAAGAACATTCGTCACCTTACTACCCCCAAGAAAATGGTCAGGTAGAAGCTATGAACAAAACTCTTAAGACCAGTCTACAGGGAACGATCAACTCAGCCAAGTCAAATTGGCATTTGATGTTATACTTGGCATTATGGGATTACCGAACATTTGTTAAGACTGCAATCGATTTCTCACCTTTCCAACTAGTTTATGGGCTAGAGGCAGTCTTGCCTATCGAATGTTAGATCCCGTCTCTAAAGTTGGCAGTACAGTTATTGCCAGACACTTCTCCACTTGAAGAACGATTAGTATACCTTGAGTAGCTCAATGAGCAACGTCGTGATGTGGCCCTGGCCAATGACTCTCACAAACATAAGGACAAGTGTCAATATGATAGGCCCGTTCGTCCTCGGATTTTCTCTGAAGGCGACCTTGTCTTGGTCTATGACCAAGATAAGGACCCCCTGGGGGCAGGAAAATTCAAACCCATGTGGTTCGGACCTTTCATCATAAAAGAGGTTTTAAAAAAGGACGCTTATCATCTGGTTGACTTTGAAGGGAATGCTTTGGCGGAGCCTAGAAATGGGCTCTACCTCAAGAAGTATTACTCATAGGCAGTTCACTATGGGTAACTTTTTGTAACATATGTATAGTCTTTGTACTATTACTTTTTAGTTTCTTTTAGTGTTATGGATGTGTCGTTGATGTTATCTTTTGTCACTATGGCATATGTCAAGTGATTCCGAGGTGTTCGTTGGGTATGCAGACGGTGCTAGTCGGCACACTCGGAGGTTTGCCTCCGCAACTTGGGTAATCTTTACACCTCAAGGCCAATTACTATCTTCCAGAGGTATATGCTTAGGTGACACCACAAATAATGTCGCCGAGTATAGCGCAGTTATTGATTTGCTTCGTGACGCTTTGTCATTGGGTATCTCTCATCTCCGGGTCTATCTTAACGCTCAACTGGTTGTGTCTCAGTTAAACAGAGTATACCGGGTTCATGATCCAACTTTACACTGACAATTCCTTAGGGTATGTCTCTTAGAACAAAACTTTGATTATATTACATATTTTCATGTTGCTAGGAGATTAAACCAAGTTACAGATACTCTAGCTAATCAAATTTTAGATTGGCATCTTTCACATATATGAAAGAACATTCACATAAACATGTAAATACATTTTTTGCACACATGATCCATAAGACACAAAAGACAAAAAAAACAAAACCATATATAATATCATAACGTAACCAGAGTACATAGATGGACGCAAGCGCCTAAAAAATATGACCAATAACAAGTCACAGGGCTTATTCCCTCAAAAGATATATACAAGTAGTGCACGTGGCATGTAAAAATGTCTAGCTAAAGTCAAGGCCTGTGGGCCATGTTATACTGATCCACAGTGTTCGGTAAACACTGAAACAACAAGACCCATGTCCATGGTGCCCCTAGTACATGAGGCTGCATAGATTGTGGCAGGTCCTCAATCTTTGCCATTAGGACCATGCGAGTGAGTGCAGTAAAGTTCCCCTCGACTCGTCTCGATACCCTCTCAGCCTCCCCGGCTGGAAGATCTCCTGCTACTGCTGGTCCCCTTGCGGCGATAGGAGTGGCCCCTGGCCGAGGATGATGCCTGTTCCTCGCATATTCAGTGGGTCGAACTGGTCTCACATCTGCACACAATGAACACATATCCATCAAATACTCCGGTATAACAAAAAAATGATATATATAACAAAACAACATAAAAATTACATATGTTTAACACAAAAAAAATACAAAGGTGGAGACTTACCCATCTCCCCTCACTCCTCACTAGGAGGAACTGGTATCTTAGGGTCTCTTGAGAAAACAATCTCGACATAGGGGTAATCCTCTATAACCGAGATCTGTCGCGACAACCATGCGAAGAAGTCATCATCGAAGGACTCATTGGTCCTTCCGCCACCCTGTCGTGGCAGTAATAGTGCCCATCTACACAAAGAAGGAAGAGAGGCCTGATGTCCTCGTATCACTACTCGAGGACTAAATCTCAGATCTCTCTCAAAAAATAATGAACACATAATTGGGACAATTTTTTGGAGTCTTGGGTAATTTTCGACGGTCCGTGAATTTTTTTTCTTCGAGGATCAACTTGAGCATATAGGTTAGGTTTCTACCTTGACTTTTGTATCTCGTTGTCTTTTTCCTTTTCCATAGGATCGATCCCATCAGGTTGTGACATAGAACCATCATAGCTGCTTTAGAAGTGTCACGACTTGGTGGTAGAGCTTACCGGAACATGGATGCCCTAGGTAGATCCTGGTTGCATTATGGTATCTATGCTGTCTTTAATAATTGTAGGCTCGGGAGTCCTTGTAGTTTTTCCTGATTATGAGTTCGAGCCTCATTTGCACGATTCCTTTTTTCTCTTGACCTCACCCCCAGGACTCCCAAAATATATAATGGGTCTTCTTTTAAGCCCTTTTCAGACCCTCTAAACATGAAAAGATTGCCGAGGGATCTTATGGCCTTTCACGCTCGTTAAACTGATGACGCAGTCGCACCCGCAGGCACGCCCACTCACAGGATCTCCTCTTTCCTTGGCCTGAATAACACCAAGGTTCTTCTATTTCCCTATCGGGAAATTTGCACCCACATAATCTCTTCGTGTGATCCCCTCTCTGCACTCGGAGGATCGGACTTCGCGACTTTGCGAGGTCACTGGTCGAACTTTTCACTCTCGGATCCCTGAGACCCAATACGAGTCAACACTGACCCTTCCTTTATCATGTCAGAACTTCTCTATCGGGATCTTGGCACTTGCGGTGTTGAGCAACTCGGTTCTCCAACTCCCGAATCCCGATATGCCAAAACTTCGATGAGCTCGCAGCTTTGACTTTTCAACGGTCCCGTCACCTCGTCGAGACTTCGGACTTCGCAGGATCGCGAATCCTGATGTCCAATGTTCGAGACTTCTCGCTGCGAGATCCCGATATGATGTGCCACCTGTCCTCCACTTTGACCCTTGTGGCCCACACTCTTCTCATACCCATTGGGAGATCGCGTATCGCAATATCGCAATTCCCGTTGCCAAATCTTCGACTCTTCTCTCACGAAATCCCGATAGGCGATTCCGTGAGTGATCCAACGGCCTAACTAGCTTGGAGCAACGGCTCCGCACCACCTGAGCTTTAAACCCTTTGGAAATACGTCGCCGTATCTCCACTGCAACTCTATAAGATCCAAAGACTCACAGAAATTCGCGGATTCTCCTTGGAGAATTTTGTCCGTCCACTCTTCCTGATGGAAATCCACGAAATGACTAAGTGTCTCTCCATGAGACTCGTTGCCTACTCGCAAAACACACAACTCCCTTGCAACTTCAAGTCGCAACTTGTCTGAGCTGTCCTTCGACGAACTCGAAGGCTTATCCTTTTTGAGCTATTCCCACGACTCGCAAGTCCTCTGAGAAAACTTCTTGCACGCACTCCTTACGACAACCCTTCAACAACTGTCTAGGTGTTGAAGTTTTCTTCGACTCTGCGCACACCTGCAACAACAGTACTTCAAAGCTTTACTCAGGTTCGCAACCCTGAGACTTTTCCTAGCCTGCGCGCTCCTCGCACGGCTCCTGTGCCCAACTGCACCTTCTGGGATGAATGAGAACAAAGGTTATCTCTATTTGAACCCTCTGTCAACGCACTCCTTGCGGACACTTCAACTGCACTCCTTGCAGGGATTCTCTGGCTCAAATAGAGAAACAATTGAAACTCATTCCTTCACCCTCTCAAACTTCAATTCAAACATGAAATCACATACACAGCATATAAAAGAAAGTGTATAACAGGAAACAAACATTCATGAGCATATTAACATCAAATACACAGAGAACAACACAAACCATGAATTTGAATCAAAGTTCTTCTATTAATTCAAATGTTTGTACATGGGTGTTCTTCACACAGTTTTCTGCATGCTCTTCTTCCTTCGTCTCAATAATCTTGCTCAGGCTAATGTTACAATGATACAATGAGGGTGTCTATATCCGTTTTCCCTCCTGCATCTAAAACTGTCTAATCTATGAATAAAAATCCTATCTACCAGCATTAACTATCTTAAATTTCGTCTATCTACTAAGGACGAGAGCTATCTGCTCAAGGTCCATTTACAATATACAAGTGCATCTTCATAAATGGATTCATTAAAGACTTGCGCAATAATCCCAAAGTGTTTTCAAAATTTTGTGCTGGCTTGTCCAGCTGTCTTCCTCTTCCGCGCTGGCTCGCTTGACGAGTTGGCGATGCTCCTTCATCATACTCCCTCGCTTGAAAAAATTTCATGGGATCCTGTCCATGAGCTCCTGCACGGTCTGTCCATGCTTCTGTATTTCTACTTCAATCTCCCAGCTGGCATCTTCCACTGGATGGTTCTTCCATTTGACCAGATACTCATAGTATTCCTTTCTCCTAGTCTTCTTGTGTACCCTCTTGTCCAGTATGCATTCCATCTGCAGTTTTTCTGCAACTGGCAATTGTTTCATCCACTGGATCACTGGCTGTTCAGTTCCAGTCTCTACTTCTCCAGCTCTGTATGGGTATAAATCTACGATATTGAATATTGGAGATATTCTGATTCCACCCGGCATTTCGATCTCATAAGCATTTTCTCCGAATTTTCTCAAGACTTTGCATGGCCCAATTTTCTTCATTTTCAGCTTATTGTATGTTCCCCTCGGGAACCTTTCTTTCCTCAAATGTGCTAGAAATAGATCACCAATCTCAAACTAAAGTTGTCTCTGATGTTTATCGGCTCGACGCTTATACTCCTGGCTTGATTTCATCAGTCGCTCCTTCACTTGGCTGTGAAGTTCTTTCATCGCCTCAGCAAATTCTTCTGCACTAGCGTTGCTAGTAGCAGTTTGCTCCGAATCCCTTAGTTCAGAAACTCCTCTCGGCTGCATACCATAGTCAACCTGAAATGGACTCTTCTCTGTGCTCCGATTCACTGAATTGTTGTATGCAAACTCTGCCTGTGGCAATATATTGTCCCAACTGCTGTGGTGTTCTGTCACCAAGCTTCTCAGCAAATCTCTCAGACTCCTGTTGACCACTTCTGTTTGTCCATCTGTCTGAGGATGGTAAGTTAAACTAAATGATAATTTAGTCCCCAGCTTCTTCCATAAGGTCCTCCAAAAATTCCCTATGAATTTGGTGTCTCTGTCCGAAACTATACTTTTCAGCAACCCATGAAGTCGAATGACCTCTTTGAAAAACAGATTTGCAATGTGAGTCGCATCGCTGGTCTTCTGGCATGGGATGAAGTGTGCCATATTAGAAAATCTATCCACCACCACAAAGATTGAATCAACACCTCTTTGTGTCCTCGGTAACCCCAATACAAAATCCATGCTTATCGCCTCCCATGGCCTCTCTGGTATGGGCAATGGATGATAAAAATCTGCATTCTGCTTCCTTCCCTTCGAATGCTGGCAAATTCTACACCTGTCTACAAATCTCTTGACATATGCTCACATGCCCGGCCAAAAATATGACTCATTCAGCTTCGCGAATGTTTTGTCATGGCCAAAATGTCCTGCCAATCCACCACTGTGCTTTTCCTTTAACAAGTTCTCCCTCATGGAGCATTTCGGAATACAGAGTTGATTGCCTCTGAAAAAAAATCCTTCCTGGATCATATAGTCTATCCATGGGCTTCTATCTCTGAGAACTGGATTCTCAGCTGCTTCATACGCTTCTGAAAAATCTGGATCACCTGCATACATGTCCCTGAGATCATCAAAACCCAACATTCTGACTCGGAACTCCTGCAACAACAAACACTTCCTGCTCAAAGCATCAACCACTTTGTTAGTAGTACTCGAAATATTCTTAATCACAAATGTGAAATTCTGCATATACTCTACCCATTTGGCATGTTTCTGATTCAACTTCTCCTTTTGAGTCACAAACTGTAATGCATGGTTATCACTGTACAATACAAATTCTTTTGGAATCAAGCAATGCCTCCACTTTTTCAGTTCTTGTATGATAGCATAAAACTCCTTATCATACGTGGAGTATTTCGGTTTTGCCTCATCCAGCTTCTCACTGAAATATACAACCAGTCTGTCTTCTTGAATCAAGACCGCTCCTATGGCAAACCCACTTGCATCACATTTCACCTGAAATGTCTTCTGGAAATCCGGCAACACCAACACCAGTTGTTTCGTGATCTTCTGGTTCAACAGATTGAAACTCTTTTCAGCCTCAGCTGTCCAGTGAAAAGATTTATGCCGCTTCTTCACTGTATCCATCATCGCTGCACTAATCCCACTGAAATTCCTGATGAATTTTCGGTAGAAACTAGCCAAACCATGAAAACTTCTCACCTCAAAGATATTTCTCAGTGATGGCCAGTTCTTGATCACTTCTACCTTGTCTGGATCCATCCTCAACTCATTCGCTGAAATAACAAACCCCAAGTAAATGAGCTATGTCTTCATGAATGAGGACTTCTTCATATTAATCAACAACTTCTCCTGCTGTAGCTTCTTCATCACTATAGCCAAATGCTTCAAATGTTCATCCCCTGTCTTACTGAAAATCAGTATATCATCCAGATATACGATGACAAATTTCTGGAAGAACTACCTTAGGACTTCATTCATCAACCTCATAAAGGTACTTGGCGCATTTGTTAAGCCAAATGACATAACAAGCCATTCATACAAACCTTCGTTTGTCTTGAATGCTGTCTTCCATTCATCGCCCTCTCTCATGCGAATCTGGTGATATCCGCTTTTCAAATCTATCTTTGAAAAATACCTCACCCCACTCAGGAAATCCATCAGATCGTCCATTCTTGGCAGTGGAAATCTATACCTGATGGTTATTTTGTTGATCGCTCTCGAGTCGGTACACATTCTCCAACCTCCATCCTTCTTTGGACTGAGTACTGTTGGAACAACACATGGGCTCAAACTTTCCCTAACCAATCCTTTGTCCAACAACTCCTGGACCTGCTTCTTAACCTCTTCATTTTCTTGCGGCGTCAACCTGTACGCGGCTTTACTCGGCAAACTAGCTCCTGGTATGAGATCAATACGATGACTCACACTTCTCATCGGTGGCAACGAACGAGGTAATTCGTCCACTATGATGTCAGCGAACTCTTCCAGCAGTTCCTGAACTTCATTCGGTAAATCATCCACTCTTGTGCTAGTCAGAACAATCCTCGGTTTCCTGACCACAAAGAATTGTGGATCTTCTTTCTTCTTAACCTCCGTAAGAAGTTCCTTCCCACTCATGAGAAGTACTGTGTTGCTTACTTCCGACTTCACCTCTTTATCTTTTATTGGAAGCAACATATGTGTTCTCCCATTCTTCTCCAGGGTATATGTGTTCATTCTCCCGTCATGAACCACATTTCTATCATATTTCCATTGTCTACCCAGCAATAGATGACAAACATCCATAGGAATAACATCACAGAGTACTTTATCATTATATCCTCCTATCTTGAATTCAACTAAACACTGTTTAGTGACACTTACCTGATGTCCCTTCTGTAGCCATGAAACCTTGTATGGATTTGGGTGATTAGTTGTCTCCAGCTCCAGCTTTTCCACCATCTCGGTTGAAACAAGATTATCTGTGCTACCGCTATCCATGATAACCTTACACACCCTATCCTTGGTCTTGCAAGCTGTCCTGAAAAGTCTGGTCCTTTGAGCTAAGTCCTCCACCTCTTTCCCGGGTGTTAAGAGAACTTTATGCATCATCAGTGACCTTCCGCCTTTTGTGTCTTCTGCCTCAACATCCTGTCTCTGCACTTCGGTGATGTGAGCTTCTCCTCCATCCTTCTTTTTCTATGGACACTCATAAGACTTGTGCCCATTCTTTCCACATGTGAAGCATGTGATTACTCCACCTCTTCCTCTTCCTCTACCTCTAGTACAAGGAAAAGTGTTGTTGTCAGCATATCCTCCGCTCTGCTCTGTATGCTTCCCTCTCTGTTCAACGTATGGCCCTCTTTGTGAGGTTCCACCTCTCTCAATCTTACCCTGAGGTTTCTTCCATTCCTCCTTGGGCTTCTGGTATTTTTCCTGGGAAACTGCTTTGCCTCTGGGCTGACTTCTACCTCACCCTCTCTGACCTTGCTTACGGCTTAGCTTCTCTTCTGCTTTCAGAGCCATGTGATAAGCATCCTCCACAGTTCTGATGGTTACCATGCTCAATTCATCTTGAATGTCATATCTCAGACCATTCAGAATCTGGCAACTTTCTCATCATCGCTCTCCTGATGACTTGCCCTAATGTTCAGTCGATAGAATTCCTCAGTGTATTCTTTCACTGTCATCAGTTTCTGTCTCAGGTTCTGCATCCTCCGGAACAGAGTAATTTTGTAATCTCTCAGGATGAACTTCGCCTTCATCTTTGCGATCATCCTGTCCCAGATTTTGATCTTCTGCTTGCCCTTGCAACGTTTGTCTACTTGTAGCTTGTCCCACCACAATGCTGCATGTCCTTTCAAGCGTGTGACAACATGCTTGACCTTCTTGTCCTCTTCAACATCTTCATAGTCGAAGTAAGTATCCAGAGCCCTAATCCAATCTAGAAGCTCCTTTGCATCCAAGTTTCCCTCATAAACTGGAATGTACATCTTCACTCTTGCACCCATCCTGGCAATAGCTTTGATCAAATGCTCGTTTGATGCATCTTTGGCTGCAACTTCCTCCTCTCATTTAGCCTCTATCTCACTCTCGGAATCACTAAGATCCCCTGCACTAGCTGTGCGTCTTTGCGCTGTCTCCATGTCTTCGAGTCTTGCTTGGAGATCACGCATCTGTCTCTCCATTTCTGGATTAGTTACCTGCCTGCCTCTTCTTTGCACCTCCCTATCCTATGGATCAGGTGATTGTCTTTCTCTCCTTGGCAGCATGGTGAATTTCCCTCTTCTCTGCTACAGAAAGCAAAGAGATATTCTGGCTCTGATACCACTTTGACGCAATCGCACCCGCAGGCACGCCCGCTCATAGGATATCCTCTTTCCTCAGCCCGAAGAACACCAAGGTTCTTCTATTTCCCTATCAGGAAATCTGCACCCACAGAATCTCTTCNCTCCCTATCCTATGGATCAGGTGATTGTCTTTCTCTCCTTGGCAGCATGGTGAATTTCCCTCTTCTCTGCTACAGAAAGAAAAGAGATATTCCGGCTCTGATACCACTTTGACGCAATCGCACCCGCAGGCACGCCCGCTCATAGGATATCCTCTTTCCTCAGCCCGAAGAACACCAAGGTTCTTCTATTTCCCTATCAGGAAATCTGCACCCACATAATCTCTTCATGTGATCCCCTCTCTGCACTCGGAGGATCGGACTTCGTGACTTCGCGAGGTCACTGGTCGAACTTTGCACTCTCGGATCCCCGAGACCCGATACGAGTCAACACTGACCCTTCCTTTATCCTGTCGGAACTTCTCTATCGGGATCTCGGCACTCGTGGTGTCAAGAAACTCGGTTCTCCAACTCCCGAATCCCGATATGCCAAAACTCCGAGGAGCTCGCGACTTCAACTTTTCAACGGTCCCGTCACCTCGTCGGGACTTTGCACTTCACAGGATCACGAATCCTGATGTCCAATGTTCGGGACTTCTCGCTGCGAGATCCCGATAAGATGTACCACCTGTCCTCCACTCTGACCCTTGTGGCCCACACTCTTCTCGTACCCATCGGGAGATCGCGTATCGCAATATCGCGATTCCCATTGCCAAATCTTTGACTCTTCTCTCACGAAATCTCGATAGGCGATTCTGTGAGTGATCCAACAACCTCGCTGGCTTGGATCAACGGCTTCGCCCCACCTGAGATTTAAACCCTTTGGAAATACGTCGCTGTATCTCCCCTGCAACTCTCTAAGATCCAAAGACCCATGGAAATTCATGGATTCTCCTCGGAGAATTTCATCCGTCCACTCTTCCTGATGGAAATCCACGAAATGACTAAGTGTCTCTCCACGAGACTCATTGCCTGCTCGCAAAACTCACAACGCCCTTGCAACTTCAAGTCGCAACTTGTCTGAGCTGTCCTTCGACGAACTCGAAGGCTTATCCTTTCTGAGCTATTTCCACGACTCAAAAATCCTCTAAGAAAACTTCTTGCACGCACTCCTTACGGAAACCCTTCAACAACTGTCTAGGTGTTGAGGTTTTCTTCGACTTTGCGCACACCTGCAACAACAGTCCTTCAAAGCTTTACTCAGGTTCGCAAACCTGAGACTTTTTACTGGCCTGTGCGCTCCTCGCACGGCTCCTGTGCCTAACTGCATCTTCTGGGATGAATGAGAACAAAGGTTATCTCTATTTGAACCCTCTGTCAACGCACTCCTTGCGGACACTTCAACTGCACTCCTTGCAGGGATTCTTTGGCTCAAATAGAGAAACAATTGAAACTCATTCCTTCACCCTCTCAGACTTCAATTCAAACATGAAATCACATACACAGCATATAAAAGCAAGTGTATAACAGGAAACAAACATTCATGAGCATATTAACATCAAATACACAGAGAACAACACAAACCATGAATTTGAATCAAAGTTCTTCTATTAATTCAAATGTCTGTACATGGGTGTTCTTCACACAATTTTCTGCATGCTCTTCTGCCTTCGTCTCAATAATCTTGCTCAGGCTAATGTTACAATGATACAATGAGGGTGTCTATATCCATTTTCCCTCCTGCTTCTAAAACTGTCTAATCTATGAATTAAAATCCTATCTACCGGCATTAACTATCTTAAATGCCGTCTATCTACTAAGGACTAGAGCTATCCGCTCAAGGTCCATTTACAATATACAAGTGCGTATTCATAAATGGCTTCATTAAAGACTTGTGCAACAATCCGAAAGTGTTTTCAAAATTTTGTGCTGGCTTGTCCAACTGTCTTCCTCTTCTGTGCTGGCTCGCTTGACGAGTTGGCGATGCTCCTGCATCAACTGAAATTTGAAGTCATGTCTGTCCGACGGTAGTTTACCCCTTTTTCGGTCTGGATGGTCAACTGTATGAACATAGATATACTCTATGGAACTTCAATTCTTTAGAAGAGTACTCTTAGGTATAATTTTATCCCTTTTTGGGGCCTGAGGGACTAAAACTTACGAAAAAGGAACCCCCACGGAGTCCATAGTTAAGCTTTTTTTAGACTCCCTAAAATTGAAAAGATCGCCGAGTGACCTTATTCTTTCACACTCGTTAAACTGGTCTATAAGAACATTCCTGACGGAGTCCATAGTTAAGATTTTTTCAGACTCCTTAAAAATGAAAAAATAGCCGAGTGATCTTGTCTTTCTCACACTCGTTAAAATGGTTTTGAATAGACATCTTGTCGATGCTAGTTTACCCGTTTTTCGAACCGACTAGACTATCTTTGAAAAAGGTACCCCAATGGAGTCTCCTTTTATGTTTTTTGAGACTCTCTAAATATGAAAAACCACCGAGCTTACCTTCTCTGGGCTCGTTAAACTTACATCAAAGGACTTTACCATTGTGTGTTTTGATAACCACATTTGCATATCTTATATGCCATCCTTGTAGCACTTTGCTTCTGCGTTTTAACACCCTTGGCCCCTGGAGGATTTTCCCCGAGTGCCATTATTCTGAACATCAGTATTTTCCTTGCGCCTTGAACTTGTATGTTTGTAACACTAGTTACTCTATTGTAATGTAACATTCCTTTATTCTTTTTCCCAAAATTATTGAAAAAGACAAAAAAAATCAAATATACCCCAAAAAGAGGAAGGGAAAAGTATTTTCTTTATTAGCAGTGTAATGAGTCGCCCTTGGATAGCACATCTGTCTGTTTGTTCGTCAAACTATGGGATGTAGTATGACCTTAGGAAGTTGTTCTCGCTACATAGAGTTGTGTCCTCCACCATTTGGTTATTCTTCCAAACATATGGAGAGTTTGCATTGCCTCCTGCTTCATAAACTTATGATTAATTCCATGCTGCCTAAGTCTCATCATTTGTCGTGTTGTTGTCCAAGGGAAGTTTCTACCAAGCCTGAGTCGGCCCCTCTGCAATTTGTCTCTTGCCCTCATACCCGACCATCCTGAATGTCCAATCAAGTCCTTGTTCGAAATCAATGAATCTTTCAATTTGATCATCAATATTATCTAGTCCATGACCGACGAGCCATCGAAGACCTTTGGGTAGTGAATTCGTACACTCATATTACACTCCTACCTTGAGTTTTGAATATTTTGAAGTTGTTGCTCGAGCTCTGAAGATCTCGTCTCCAACCATCAGGCCGTATCAGCTTCTAGAAGATGGATACTCTATATGTATATCTTTTTGATTTCGAGATGTAGCTCCGCTGTGTATTGTTCACAGCTACACTTTATATAGTTATTTGACATGGATCTATAGTGTATTTGATTGGTAGCCATGATTCTATTTTATCTCGAGCATGGGTATGCCCTCCTTGGTGAGACATTTGTTATTTTTCAGACGGAGCCTCCCAGTTCCTGGTCCCTGGGCTCAGTTGTTCAGCACATCAGTAAAGATTGGTAATGTATTTCAGCCATCAGATGCTCTTCTGACCTCACACATTAGGGGGCATCTGTTATAACCCTAATTTGCACCATACATGCTTACCTGGCATCAGGCCATTTCAGATCCCTTCTTTGCCAAAGCACTGCTGAAAAACTCTTTAGAAAACCTCTTTTATAAGGGCCCACACGCCCTACTCCATTACTGCATTTGTGTACACGCTAGATGACCTAAAACAATCTGCGTGGACTGACAAAAGCACGAAAAAAGGAAAGTTGTCGACGTAACACACAGCTTTGGGTGAGTTAACTGAAACTCCCGTCCATGCATGGCCGATGGTTCATCCAAATACCTAGCTTCTTCTAGCCTATAAAAGAAGGGTTAGGGGTTCTATTTGGAAGAGGATAATAAGAGTAAAAAAACTCTACCCAATTGCATATTCCCATTGTCCCAACCCTTTAGCCATCCTTGTGCAAAGAGAGATACAAAGCAAAGAAGTTGGAGGACATTTGAAGAGGAGCCCAGGATCAGGATTCGCGGAGTAGTGGCCAGTCTCAACATTGTAAGTTGATTCATTAAAGTTAATAATAAAGAAATTCTTTTCCCATCCCACTATATGAGTTCTTCATAGTTCAATAAATATATGTTTGAATCTCTAACCCATTAGTCTGTAGGTAAAATGCATGTGTAGTTTGTTGCTTGTTTTGTATGTAGGTCAGCCTTGGGAGGAGAGCTAATAACAAGCGATCAAGTGTGAAGAAGGATTGACATCGACCATCCGGAACAAGGTATGTTGGTCTAACCATGTATTTGCTGAAAACAAATGGGGATTAGGTTTGGGGACGAAGGTAGAAAGTAGGTTTCTTTTGGTCATATCTGCATGCATAATATAACCCTATTTGCTAGTCCGTAGGGGGATTTCACACCACAATAGTGACACGTCATGTGGATCCTCATGGTTGAGGAGAAATGAATTTTTGAAGATGACAAAGTGAATTGAAGAAGGAAGTACAGGTCGGCCCTGAAGATAATTAAAGAAAAGAATTACAAAATGAGAAAGTGTCAGGTCGGCCCTAATGTTAAAAGGAAGTGACATAAAGGGTATAAATAAATATCATTATACATTCATTTTATATACACAAGTCGAATTTTATAGGAAATTTGAAGTAAAGAAGGCCGGATTTCAAGGGAGGATGAAGTCTTTTGGTGATGTGTTCTAAGGTATGTTATTTACAGGTCATCTTACCATTTTGTCTATAAAAGTTTTTCTAGAAAGATTTAGATGGTGAAATTGATATGGTATTGAGAAGACATATCTAGGTACCTATGGTAAAAATTTCAGCTCTATATTCGCTATAATGTTGGAGATACACTCTGTGGAATATAGGGTTTTTGACTAGTCCAGAAGCTAGTCATAAATAGGTGTTCCGGGTAAAATAGTCATAACTTATTCATAGAGAATCCAAATGAAGTAAGAACAATTTCATTGGAAAGAGTACAGTCTTTAGTTTCTTGTGTGCGAGTTTCAGAATTGGATGTTAAATATTGAGCTCGAGGCATTCTATGTAAGTTCACTCTCCTGAATAAACCATAATTGAATAAGGTCTACCATTCTCTCTATAACTTATTTTTGGGGAGGATTCAAGGAGTGAAACTTGGAGGCATTTCAGAGAATACATTGAATAATATTATTTACAGGTTTAGATTATTCCAAGAATTGAAGAATTCCAGAAGTTGAAGAAGTGTCATGAAGCATTATCACGTTCTATGTGATGGTTGGTTGATGGTGATGATTTAATGTAAAGTTTTATTATCTCTCATATATTCTTGGGTGGAAGGAAGGGGCAAGGATAGAGAGGTCAAAACTCTCTTGATATTGGAGTATTGTATCTTCCTTTTGGAGTTTTATCCCTCCCTTTATACTTGGAAGCTGGAGCTACCTTTGGAAGTCATTACTTCCCTTGAACAATAATTATTGATTATTTCTCATATATTGTGCATGGTGTATTGTGGTGTATTGGTGTAACTCTTATACTATTGTTCATTGCTCAACGGATATAATTGAATGGATTAAGTATAAGTTGAAAAATGTTTTAAATTATATTTGACACTGATTCACCCCCCTCTCAGTATCAACAATTGGTATAAGAGTGGGTTACCTTCAGTACAGTTTAACGACTGGAAGGAAGATCCTAAGCAGAAATGGAAGACAACATTCCAAATGGGATTCCACCATTTGATGGAGTAAATTTTGAATATTGGAGTAATAGAATGGAAACTTACTTGAAATATCTTGGGGTATATGTTTGGTTCTCAGTTGCTTCAGGATACAATGCTTTGAAGAAACCAAAGACTGCAGCTCAGAAGGAAGCAAAAAGGAACAACAAATTGGCAATAGATACCATCCTGGATGGATTGAGAAATTCAGTAATATCCAAGGTGGGATCATGTGCATCAGAAAAAGATCTTTGGGACAAGCTACAACACCTTTATGCAAGGGAAGAAGCAGTAGCAGAAGAAGAAGTTGAAGCAAATTACAACATCTCAGATTTCAAAGAAGCAAATAGAGGTACGTTCTTTTTCTTTAATTGTGAAGGAGTAGGACATGTTGAATTTGAATGTCCTCATCCAAGGATTGAAAGAGATGACACTGAAGAAGAAAATTTCAATGAAGAAGAAGAAAATCATGAAGCAGAAATGATTCAACAAGAAGATGAGAATCTTAAAAAATTGAAGCATGTTGAGATTGAAAATAGCAAGCTCAAAGACACACAAAGAAAACTAAGAAGTGAATTGGGTAGGTGTGAAAAGATAGTTGTAAGCTTTAATAAACAATTAGAATACTTTGAGAAACTAAGAGAAGAAACCATTTTCTTGAAAACTCTACTTGAAGAAGCAAGAATAATAGGAGAAGTAAAGAATGACCAATTGATGAAGAAAGAAGAAGATTGTGAGAAACTTGAACAAGAAGTCATCTCATTGAGGAAGAGCTTAAGAAAATCTCAAGTGCCAAAAGACTTAACACATCTTGGATGCATGGGTGAAACTTCATACAAAGAAGATTCAAATACCAACAAGAAGGTTGAAGAAAGAGCTACACAGATAGTTGATGAGAAGTGTACCAGGATACTAGAAAGAAGGAATGATTACAAAAGAGATGGATATCCAAGAAGACCTCCTACCTTCAAGAATCATAGAAGCTTCAATAAGTATGAAGGAAACTACAGAAGAGTAGATTTGAACCCATATGGACTACATCACAAAGAAGGTCACTTAATCCCAGGTATCAAAATTTCTTTCTTGGTCATTGTTATACTTGCAAAATTTTTGGACATAAGGCAATTAATTGTAGAATCAATGAAAGGAACAACTATGCAAGAAACATGAATGGTGTAAATAGAAGATATGGAAATAATCGTGGATTTGTCAACAAAATTTATAATTCATTTTCCCCATTGATGGACAGAAATATTGTATGCTACAAATGTAATTATCTTGGTCACAAAGCACGAGATTGCATATATATGAATGAAGATGTCCCTATGCCAACCACAGTATGGAGAAGGAAAGAGATTCCAAACAATGAATATTTTCGAATAACATTGACCACTGAAGAATGTAAAGAAGAAGATGAATGGTACGTAGATAGTGGATGGTCTTCACACATGACCGGGGATCAAGACAAATTCATCAGCTTGAATAAAAAAGGTGGAAATGTTGCATTTGGAGATGACTCATCTGCCAAAATAATTTGAAAAGGTGTAGTAGAGCTTGGAAGAAAAAATGTAAAAGCAAAGAATGTCCTATTGGTTGAAGACTTGAAGCATAATCTACTTAGTGTTAGTAAAATGTGTGATCAAAGATATACTCTCATGTTTGACTCACAAATATGAAAAATCAAAGAAGAAGGTTCAGGAAGATTGGTTGCAAATGCAACAAGAAGACCAAGTAACATATGTGTCCTAAATTCACAAAAAAACTCCAAGGAAGAAAGAGACCAAAAAATGAAGTGTTATTAAGTGCTATATGTTCAGGGGGAGCAACCCCAAAGAAGAGAGTTACCTTTTCCCATTAAACTCAGGGGGAGCATCCCTACCCTTTTCCATTGATGTCAAAGGGGGAGAGAAATTGGGATCATGATGATAGGGGGAGCATGAGTGTTTCCATCAATGAAAAAGGGGGAGATTGTTGGAATATTGGTTGTTGTCATTGATGTCAACCCTAGTCATTGGTTTTGGACCACAAGATTGATGAAGATATTTGGACATGAAGGACAATGCACATGCATACAAAACACCCATGGATGGATAATATACATCATGTTTTTTCCAGTGGTAGGTGACACATCACATGGATCATCATGGTTGAGGAGAAATGAATTTTTGAAGATGACAAAGTGAATTGAAGAAGGAAGTATAGGTCGACCCTGAAGATAATTAAAGAAAAGAATTACAAAATAAGAAAGTGTCAGGTCGGCCCTAATGTTAAAAGGAAGTGACATAAAGGGTATAAATACATATCATTATACATTCATTTTATATACACAAGTCGAATTTAAGAGGAAATCTGAAGTAAAGAAGGCCAGATTTCAAGAGAAGATGAAGTCTTTTGGTGATGTGTTCTAAGGTATGTTATTTACAGGTCATCTTACCATTTTCACTATAACTTTTTTTCTAGAATGATTCAAGTGGTGAAATTGATATGGTATTAAGAAGACATATATATGTATCTTTGGTAAAAATTTCAACTCTATATTTGCTATAATTTTGGAGATACACTCTGTGGAAGTTAGGGTTTTTGACTAGTCCTGAAGCTAGTCATAAACATGTGTTCCAGGTAAAACAATCATAAATTCTTCATAGAGAATACAAATGAAATAAGAAAAATTTCATTGGAAAGAGTACGGTCTGTATTTTCTTGTGTGTGATTTTCAAAATCAGATGTTAAATATTGAGCTCGAGTCATTCTATACAAGTTCGCTCTCCTGAATAAACCATAACTGAATAAGGTCTACCATTCTCTCTATAGCTTCTTTTTGGCGAGGATTCAAGGAGTGAAAATTGGAGGAGTTTCAGAGAATACATTGAGTAATATTATCACAGGATCAGATTATTCCAAGAATTGAAGAATTGTAGAAGTTGAAGAAGTATCATGAAGCATTATCGGGTTTTATGTGATGGTTGGTTGATGGTGATGATTTAATGTAAAGTTTTATTATCTCTCATATATTCTTGGGTGGAAGGAAGGGGAAAGGATGGAGAGGTCAACCCTCTCTTGATATTGGAGGATTATATCTTCCTTTTGGAGGTTTATCCCTCTCTTTATATTTGTAAGCTGGAGCTACCTTTGGAAGTCATTACTTCCCTTGAACAATAATTATTGATTATTTCTCATATATTGTGCATGGTGTATTGTGGTGTATTGGTGTAACTCTTATACTATTGTTCATTTCTTAGTGGATATAATTGAATGGTTTAATTATAAGTTGATTTCTTTTTTAAATTGTACTTGACACTGATTCACCCCCCTCTCAGTATCAGCACTTCATACAAATTTTATACATGCTTCTGATTTGGTATGCTACTTTCCCGTGAACTCCCTCCATCAATTCTATGTTAGTTATGGTAGATTTTATGATAAAATTAAAGCATGGTTGGAGGAATATTATTTAGTTAATGTTCCCATGAATGATTACTATCACATATTTAATATGTGGATATATGTTTTTATTTTTCCTATTTTTAGTCTATTCTACTCTAAGTTTTTCTACTAATATTGTATAATGAACATGTGTCTGTAGGTTTGGAATTACATGGTTGGCTACATTGGAATTATGAATTCACTTAGTTCATTATTTTTTATCCATTTTAGCATAGGATAAGAATAGGGTAGAATAGTCTAATGTATTTTCTTTGCATAGTATTATCTTAGCTTTCTAGTTTTGTATTAAGTTTATTGTTCCCTTTCCTTCTATTACTGTTGGTTGAACAATAAATGGATTTCTCTGTAGAGGTGGAAAGAAATAGAAGGCTTGCATGATCATTTCCCCCCTTGAATGGATCTTTAAATAAAAATTTGTCTTCTGATATAGGAAAAAATATTTTGTTTCATTCTTAAAACTTTCTATGTGTTGGGATAATTTTCATATCCTTGATTCTATTCATTGTTCACCATGCCAAACCTTTTTTTTCAAACATTTTGTTGTCTTACAAGTGGGATATTTTAAATAAAGAATACTATTTAGTCCCTCTTGTGGTGAAAATGAGCACTCATATTTATTCCATCTTTATATTTGGATGATTGTTTTTGAATATTTTGCTTGATTGTATTTTTTTAGAGTGTTGATCTTGTTGTTCCATACACAATGAATTGAAATTTTGAGTGTTAATTTCTTCCCATATGAAATTAAAGCCATTCCAATTCCTTGTAATTTATTTGGATGATTATTTTTGGGTTTGGAGTTATCCAAATGGTTGCTTACCCATTCACTATTTTATTTGGTTACTTTTAGCCAACATAATTTTCTGTATGGACTTTTCATAGCATAACGAGCTTGGATGATTTCTTTTCAGTTATTTTCTTTCAACACCCTTATTTTTAATTTTTGGGCTTCACATATCTTATGCTCTATTCAGTTAGTCTTTCAAGGATGAATTTAGTTATTAATCTTACAACTTGCTTAATTCACATTTCCTCTTATACACAACAACAAAGGATATTTCAGACCTAGTCTTTTCTTGGAAAGTATCTTTTCATCCCTTGGATTTGTTGATCTTAAGTAACTTATTCTAGTTACATGATTGAGTGATCTTATTTTTATCATGGATTAGTGCTATCCACTTATTTCAATTTTGAAATCATTCAAATTCTTGGGAGTTATAAATACCTCAGTGGTAAATCTCAATGCAACTTCTAAGATTCTAAATTTCATATTTTCAACATATATGTCTACTTTAACCATGGTATTTAAATTTGATGGGTTCTAAGTCATCACCTATTGGGATTCATACTCTTCAACATTCCTTGAACCAAAACTCAGTTTATTCATAACTTGGAAAAATGAGCATGTTTGAGACATGTTGGAATATTTTTTTATTTGATCTCTCTTACTTATGAGCTTGATGATTTCATTTTCTAAATTATATGTTTAGTTATTTTGGATGGGAAAACCTATCCAGTAGAGAGACAGGTCACACACTCATCGACATTTCATTTCTTCATATTCTACGTGATATGTAAGCTCAATGAAGTGAAATTTTTAGTTTCTCAACTTGGATCATTCTTAGAAAATTTATGATATCAGTCTTATGGATTTTCCCATCATGAGAAACACCAACTTATTACTTATTAGAAATCAGATCTTAATCACTTCATTCAATTTTGATTTCTAATTATATCTTTCATTTATGATGGGGGAGTAAATCCATATAGGATGTGATCTAAGATTACTTAAACCTTTCTAGAGTGTCTTTATTTCTCCCATTTACATCGTGATTTCCTCTTTCCTCACATAAGGTTGAATATAATCATACGGATGTTTCACATTATTATCATTAATGAAAAGAGGAAACACAAACTTTGGTGTACAATGTTGAGGATTTGTTGAATCATATTCTTATTCATCTTTTAAACATGACAAAGGTTTGTAGGTGTATTCGTATCTTTAGAATATAGATGGAATTGAAGTATTATGGTTATGTTTGTTTAATTTGATTGATTATGATTTCAAGAACAAGACGTTGTTTCCAGGGATTCAAATATTACAACCATCAACGACACTAAGTATCATGTCGAAGGGAATATTGTGGGAAAAGCATAATGCTTATTTCTGAAGATGAAGGGTGTGATATTTGGCTAAAATAATGGAAGACAAACACTTGAATGACTGTAATGGCGTTATGCTTTTACATGATTTTTGTGTCAACCAATATAGTTCAAGTTTAGAAAAGCTTAGAAGGATTTTCTTAGGATTATTTTTAATATTGGTATTCATTTTTCTTTTTTAGTATAATTTCATAATAATAAGTTAGTTATTTAGAGGAAGATTTTTTCCCAAATTGTCTAATAGTTGATCATAACATTGTATTTTTTTATGTAGGATGGGAAATGACTTGTGCAACCAACAACTCAGGATTTTTCTCTCGAAATGAAACCAACTTAGGGAAGTGTTAATCTAAACTTGGATACTTAGATTCCTTTGCAAAATTTTCAATCAATCAACCAAGATTGTCAACAACTCAACAACTAATTAGAAATATATTCTCATTCATGTATTCCCATGTTGGTTTATGATCTAGTTGATATTTGGAGTCATTTTCATGATTATTTTTTATGACCTCCAAAACTATAATATATCATCTTTGCCTCATCAGATTGAATCATTTAAATATATCAGATTAATAATATCTCTTATGACAAATGTAATTTGATGTTTTGGTGAGTATCAAATGAAATTTCTGTTGTTGAAAAATTTGTTATTTTCAACTGTGCAAAGGACTTGTTCGTATCAAGAAATCTTGAGAGCTTATGGGTTTGTGGAATGTTTCATGTAATTGAATTTTTTAAAATGTTTTTTGGACTAAAATTATCCATTAACCCATTTTTTAGGTTCCCAGAATTGTTTTCATGCTTCACTAAATGAAAGAGAAATTATATGTGACAATTGGATTAAAGGATTGTGTTGTGAATTTTTTCACAAGATTATCAATTCTCGTAATCTTACTTTTTTTTTCTTTCAAAATTTTACCCCGAGAATATTTCTATTGGGATTCATTTCGAATGGTTGACATATCTTACCTGATTTTCACTCTTGGTTACTTCCGAGTCTTCATTGAAAATGCTTCTCTGAGGATGTACATCATGATTACAAGCCTATATTTCAAGAATAATTCTTTCCATAATGACTAAAAAAGTGTGATTGTGATTTTTTCTCTTAGTTTAGTATAGTCACTTTCTTTATTTTAATTTGTACATAATTTTACCCCCTTCTTTGCTTAGTTTAGCAACCATGGAAGTGAGTTCATATTCTTATACCATTAAGGATGCATGATACAATCATTGGGTGATTTGGAACAATAATCAAAGTGGCGATGAATATCTTGGTGAAAGGTATCAACGCAATTTTTGAGTTTGAAAACACAACATCTTCAAAATATTATTTCACTAAGATCTTAACCATGGTAATAAACTCAAAGGGGTGAATTTCTCAATTTATCCAATTCTTTTGGGCATTTCAACAATCTAAAATTTTTTCACTAGAAAATATCAAATCTGTTGGAACACAATCTTGGTTAGATATTGATTTTCTTGATCACTACTCAATGTAGTTTGGTTGATTTTGGTTTCTAGGTTATATCTTAGTCCTAAATATCCATCTTGATGGGTCATATCTGGTGTAAAAAGTTTATTTAATAAAGCTTTTCCTTTATTCCAATTCTTGGAGCTAGAATAATGATACATTTATGCCTATCACTCATACTTTGTTGCTGCCACATATTTATTCCTTGATGTTGGGTTCTTTTCTTATTTTTCAGCCAATTTAATTTTAGTTTGATAACTAACATTTCCAGTTTCCGGCTTCTCTTAGTTTAGTTTTATTTTCCATGTTTTATATTTAGTTTTAGCACTTTCTTTCTTCATGTACAAATTGATTCCATATTTTAATTTGAATGTTGGTATGTTCTCTGAGCTGATTTGACTTCTTAGTCTACCTTGAGAATTAATCTTTAAGTTTGAGTGAGGGGCTGGTCCAATTTTGGTCACATACTGAAGAATTTTTTTACAGGTTGTGAGATATATATGTTGCTCTATCTGAATGAACATTCATGAAGTTCTTAGATGTGGGTATGGACTGATAGTTGTAGTGGAACACATGTTCTTACTGAGCACACCATGATAATCCATAAGTATAGGAAAATGCCTATCCACCCTTTTATTTGAGCTCCTACATCCACTTCATATTAATAATATGGCCAGTACAACGACATTTCTTGGAGAGACCAGTGGGTTAAAATCAAATGCATAACATCTATCCAACAAATCAAAGTAACCCTCGTATCACCCAACTTCCTTCACACCCTATGTGCATATGCATATCTATATATAAATCTAAAAGGGTGAGCATATTTTGAAATAAAAAAGATGTTTAAAGAACTATTATTAGTGTGGGAAGTACAAGTAGACCCATCAGGGCTATGCAAACTTGATGGTAGTAGGGATATGCTTGTATGGTACCAAGGAAACTTCATTGGGGCTATGGATGATCAATGGAAGTGAAGCAATGCCAGAAAAAAAGAGATGAGGAACACACATATGTAGATGTTTACTTGTTATAAAAAGAGTAAACCCATGGTTGAACCAAAGCCAATATGACGTGTGTATCTAATAAAATAATTTATGTCACTAATTGGCTCTTTGAAAAGTGTTTGTTAGATTACAAGTACTAGAAATATTGGGTTATATATTTTAGAAATTTGGTGTCAATGTGGTACCCATGGTTATTGGAAAATAGTATGCAGTTTTTTGAGATTATACTTAACATTCAAATATAAAGTAAATTCCCTTGAATTATACTGACATAGATAGTTGGTTCTTTCAGTGTGTCACCACTTGTTGAGGCTTGTTGGGAAGACAATTTTGGGGATGGAACAGTGAGAAGAGACGGGGCATAGGGAAAATGTGTAGGAAGGGAGAAGGTAGAAGAAGATCAAGAATATCAAGAAGCTCAAGAAACAAGAGAGAGGAAAGAGGAGAAGAAGGGGGATAAGAAAGAACAACTATTGCAAAATCTAGGTAAACCAGTCGAGCATGAGTTGTCACCAGCTAAGCATGAGTTGTAGCTAACTCACAATGAGGTGTCAAAAGGCTCTGATCATAATGTATAAGTATGTAAAGGGCATTGCAAGCCCGAGAGGCCAAACATAGATATATATAGATAGAGATGAAGAGAGTTTCAGAGTGAAGAACATTGTAAAGAAGCTACAGATATGAGGAGAACAGTATGCTAAGCATCCATTGTGGTGTAGAGCGCAACCAAGACACTCAAATATAATAAAGAAGCTGATTTGTTGTGGAAGTAGCCCGGAGTGGGGTGAACCAAGATAACCCTGTGTATAAATTTTCTTTTAGATGTTAATTCATGTCTGTAATGTGAATGTATGTTTATCTTTAAAGTTGTTTGTATGTTGATCTTTAATACTAATGATGATATATTAATGCGCAGTAACCATGTATGTATGTTTAACCACTAAATAACATAACTGTGGATACATGTGCATCTATAACTAAGTAGAAAATTCAGAGTAACAAGGGTCTAGTGCACGAGAGGATCCTGTAGATTTGACAGAGAAGGGTTCCAATATTTCCCTCATTGCTGCAGAATCTTGGTTCCTACAGTTCCCATAAAGATACCTCGGGTGAGACTTTACTTGCATGCAGGTGATGCTGAAAGGGCCAGTGTCTATAGGGTCATGGACCTACTATGCACGTGCGCCAACAAATGGTTCCATTGCCAGGACTTGAACTCGAGTCTCTCGGGTGAGAGCTGAGTATCCTAACCAACTAGACTACAACTAGAGTAGGTAACAGTTGTGGCAGAACATTGTGTAGAAGGCACTACAATGAATTGGGCACCATTCTTACTGAACCAGTTCCTACTGGATTACGCAGAAGCCCAATATAAGGGAATGGTGTTTCACTGCCCATGGATCCTAATTTTGATTTCCTTCACAACATGGGGAGAGCCGGACGACGCACAGTTCTTACAGCTGAGAGGGAAGCCATGCATAGCAGAAAAGTACCATAATTTCTGGTTTTCAACAAACAAGAGGAGACAAATAGACAACAACATATAATTCTTTCTGTATGTTGAAAGGATTCAAAATAGTATCCATAATGCACCACGCATGTCACCACAGTTGGTGGAGGCACATGGACCAGTTGTGGAGTTCCAAGCAGACATACATCACATGTATATCAAAAGCCAAGAAGGATCCAAGGGAGGAGTGGGCCCAAATGAAATACAAAATAACTGAAGAAGACATCCAACTGATCATGCAAGATTGGGAACCAAACTGGAAGGTTCCAACACAAGGGGATATGACAACACAACAGGGGAACACCGAGGCAGCACAATGCATAGATGTAGATATGAAACCTTTAGACAATGGGGAAGAGGACACCAACCAAGGAAATCACATGGAGGATGTACCAAAAACAAAACCAACAGACCAACCTCCAAAACCTCCACCTAAGACAAGGAATAAACGATAGGATCAAAGCACAAGTCCATATGTGTGGAAGATGACAAAGGACCAAAAGACACCAACCATATACACACTAAAAAACAATGACATGGACAATATTTGCTATCAGATAAGGGATGACATAGAGGAAGTCTTCGAAGAGACCAAAAATAAACAAGAAGAACTACAAATGAAGGTGAAGGACTAATGTATGGTGTTGCAACAATTATTGGAAACAATATGACTGGAACTTGTGCAAAGACTCGACACAGGCTAAGAAGGAATAATAGAGGAAGTAAATACTGTGGTATTAAAACAACTGACAATAGGGTGCAGAGTGATCAATATCCCGATATAGATAATCAGGTTACCCAACCTTGAAGTACAAGAGAAGCTACCAAGACTAAGTCACCTTGATCTGGATTATTTTTGGAACGAAACGAAAGCAGATATATTACAATGAAATAAACATAAAAAATTGCCAGAAACAAAGAAATACAACAATACATGATTTCTATTAATGAAGGAAATGTACAGAGACTGCAAAAATACAGAGTGCAAGACTCGCTAGAATGGTGGCAACTTTATCTCTAAGAAGAGATGTGACGGCTACGCTCATTCGCAAGAAGACAATTACAATGCGTTTTTGAAGGAATTTTTATGATAAATATGAATGCTAAAACCATAGACATCCAAAAAACCTAACCCTAGGAGATGAAGCAAAAAAAGTCATGTGGGCCCCGTTGGGGTAAGTTAGTACATTAACTTCCCAGGGTCGTAACTTTTGCATACGATCTCTATTTTAGGCATGTAAATTGCCCATTAGAAAGGTCTTTCGAGAAATACACATTATGCCATCAAACTCTAATATCGTCTACAGTTTGACTATGGCAAGCTAAGAAAACAATGTTTAGAGCCCCAAAACGATCCCGAAAGTACAAAAAGATGTACTAACATGAAAACTTAAAAAATAAGCCAGTTGGAATAGGTGGGTGGCCACCAATATCCACCTGGATGCTGTGTAGGGATTTAGGACAGCCCTGTAAGTGCATAACCCACAATTAAAAAGAAGTGTCCCCATTATAGAGAAACATGTTGAACTAAAAATTGTCAAGATGAGCCAGTTGGAATTTGGAATAGGTGGGTGGCCACCAATATCCACCTAGATCAATCCTCCCCCCTTAGGAATAAATGGTCTCCTTTGCGTTGAGTTCCCAGGGAAGAGGGGAAAGCATTTTCTGAATTTGAATCTTGGTGAGTTGCGTGCCTTGTTGGAGAAATTGCACTACTTGGTCCGTGGAAGGCCATCACGAACCTGTTGTTGGCAGGGTTGAATCTATTCTACCAACCTGTTGTCTCTGGGCTTGACGGGGCATTGTGTAGGGACCATTGTAGGAGAAAAAAAATATCTTCTTTCTCTTGTGCAATCTGCTTCTATTGGATAGAAGGTGTTGAGGCTGCAGTGGTTGTAGTGGCCTTCTATGCATCCTTTGAATAGACTATGAAGAGTGCAAATTTTGCAGTATGATATATTGCATTGCGACACTATTTTGGTGGAACAATAGTCCAAACTCCCTCTGGTATCCTTTAGAGATGACCCCCCAGAGTAATAATGACACTACTAGGTTGAGACTCATAAACATCATGACATTGCCACATATATGGTTGGCCCAAAACAACATCACATACATCAAGAGGGGCAACATCACACACTCCCTCCTCCTTGAAGGGATGGATACCATAGTACAAGTGACACTGTTGGCTGACATGGAGATCTTGTCCCTAGTGAAGCCACCCGATGTTGTATGGTTGTGTGTGTGGTGTTGTCGACAACCCAAACTATTTGATGAACTCAGCTAAGATGAGGTTCTTCTAGCTGTCACTATAAACAATGAAATGCAATGGGTTCCCCTTCACCCACATCTGTGAATGGAAGAGGCACTCCCCCTCTTCAGGATCTACTGGTTCTTCTGGCTGAATTTTTGCGGTTGCAATAATAGCAGTGGGGTATGCGTCGATGATTTGTCTGTTTTAAATATTTTCTACATATTCTGAATCAGGGTTCAGCTCCTTCTCTTTGACCTCGACCACCAATGACTGTTTCGAGTGACATTCAATCGGTGTTGTGCCAGGGGATTTTGTGGAAGTCGCATCACTTCCTAGTGTCATTCTTCATCTTTCCTTTAACCTTCTTTTCCTGTGTCTTGGATTGGTTTTCTAGAGGTTGTTAGTTAGGGCCATTTTTACCATGCATTGGTTGTTGCAAATTTGGAGACCCGAACTCCTATTTTTTTGGTGCCTAAATTTCTGCTTGATTTTGACAACATATCGATAGGCAGCTCCCAGTGATGAGATGTTTAGGAAATCCATTTCGGTTTGGATGTACCTATGTAGAGCCCCATGGTATTTCAGAACCAGATGCAGCTAGAAGTCTTTGATACCTAGCTTGGTGCGCAAGGTATGGAAAGTATTTGTGAAATCTGACACTATTTGGCTCTTCTCTTGTGGTAGTGTGGTCCATCTCATGTACTGGTCTTCATAGTTATCAACAAAGTAGTATTGTTCCTTGATCACATCCACAAACAAATCCCAAGTGGGCTTGGCCCACATATTCCAGATTCCTCTGTGGAACTTTTCTCCTAGTAAGTTTCCCACCAATGTTTGACATGGGGGAGAGCCTTGAGGAGTGAAAATGTGATCTTTTCCCTGTCAAAAAAATTGTGAAAAGAGAAATAATCTTCTATCATATTTAACCATTTTTCTAAGGCATCTGTATCTATCTGAAATTCAAATATGGGAATATCAAAATTAACTTGTACCTTGAAGGGAGAGGTTCCTCCAAAGTGGCGATTTAATGAAGATGTGCATGTTGCTATCAACAGGAATTGAAGGATGTGGGAAAAATTCTCCATCATTTCGTCCCTTTGTCACGCGAGATCTTTCTCAAGCAACAGGTTAATAAAATCTTCTGCTCTGTCATTTTTCTTTTCTTCCCCCATAGAGGGTTTCTTGGGCGTGCGAGAGTGATTTTCCTTAAGAGAGACAAACTCAAGACCCAACTTGCTATACTCGAACCTCATCGGGGACATGCACTGAAACACGATCAACATAAGCCTGCTCTGATACCACTGATCCAGATTATTTTTGGAATGAGTACATGGATGATGTTACAGGTCTTATTTCTTCTGAGTACGTGGATGATGTTACAGGTCTTATTTACAATGGTTTGTGATAATATTTGCAATATTTTTGTTTTAACATATTCTTGGCTGCCATGAACTATTTCTACTATCAAAAATATCATTTTAAACTCCATTCATCTACTAGCTTTTCTTGTGCACATGATAGATTAGAAGTAGTTAGATTATTAGTTTGCTTTTGTTTTAGATTGTATTTAGAGTTAATTAGAATTATTTTGGGAATAGTTTGTTGTTTTTCTCCTTTTTCTTATTTTAATTCTTAGTGGAAACCAGACCCACATACTGGTCAAAAAATCTACCCCAAATGAGAGTAGGTTTGATTGGGACCTGCCATCGGGCATTCTCCCTTACATGCTTTACAAGCAATTTGGACACGTCAACAAGTGGTATTGACATATGATCTTAGTAAAATTCAACATATAATAAGTACACCATTCAACGTGTAGATAATTTTTTGTGGAAGTAGGATACAAAAAGACTCCATGTTGAAATATAAAAAATGCTAGAGGCTCTTTTCATTAATTCAGTTGCAGTGATGGTTGTGTTTGTTTCATGAGAACAAGGTAAATCCTTTGAAAGTGTCCTTAGGAATCCATATATGAAACCAACAAAAATAGTAGATAGCTTGGGTTTTTTCATGAATCATTTTGGTTTTTAAAATGTTAGTATTGCGACATGGTAAGTAATGGTTATATCAAGCTATTTTTTTCCCAATGTCTTCATGCAATGAACTTTAGACCATGGATGGGGTTCTCGGGATGGCAATCTCATGATGATTTTCAAAATGTGGTTCCCCATATAGGCCTACCCCCCTCTACATCTCCCTATCAAAATTATTTTCATCACACAAGTCTACATTCTTATTATATCAGTGATGGAATTAATGGCATTACATATAGAATATATGAATTTGACTATGCTATGCACAATGCAATAGAAACGACCACCAAATATGTGGGCTACAAGCATTGAGAGAACACTAAATAAATAATGAAAAAAATATTTTAAAAACCATGTGATAAGTGGTTGCGATTGTTATAAGTATCAACGACATTAGTTTGTGTGACCAATTCATAGCCTCCTTGTGTTTAGAGATAACAACAAAATTGCAATTGTTTACCTATTAACATTGTTTTGTTTTATTAACATTTTTTTTAGCGGGTTGATACTTGTATCGTCAGTCTTGTTCGTGCCTTTTTTTGGATGAATAAAAGAAAAACCCAAAAATATGGAGGATGCAAATATAGGCTTTTATCAAAAGTCCTTGATATGCATACATATTTCACTAACAAATCATGGAAGCTTATTATAAATATTTTATATTATGCATACATATTGCACTTACAAAGTAGGGGGACCGTTGCAATTGCTTGAGCGCTTGAGTGCTCATTTTGCAACGACATACTAGTCATGGAATGTTGAGGATTGTAGATAATATTATACATGGGATAAAATTATCATTAACATGATCGCAGAGACTGACCATGGGGCCTACAAATCCAATTAGCTCATAGGTTCTTTGGGTTCACACTATGCAAGTTTGGCTCAACATTTTCCCAAGGAACCAATTAGTAAACAAACATTTTTTTCTTTAAAAATAGTTAATGTTTCAAACAAATATCCAAGAACTAACTTTGTTGGACCTTGAAATCGAACAACAACTACTAGACACTTACTCGTCAAAAATGCGAGAAATGTTTGCTCCACAACTCTTCTTGTTGTATATATATTTGTTTTCAAGTTTTGATTTAAATTTACCAAATGATTTTGTAATTTGAATGGTGATTTTGATCAAGAAATAGTTTTATTTCATTGTATTTTGAAACAAACTTATTTTTAGAAGTAGTATTCACCAGTTTGGTTCAAGGATGTCGATTTAATGGGATATACTATGTAATATACCTAAAAGTTATTCATGTACATATATGTTTGGTGTTAAAGAGATTAATTAGGAGAAACTTGCAGTTAATACCATTGATAGATTGTTTAACCTGTAAAAAAAGGCATTGTGTTGTGGAATTTAATAAGAGGATCAATGAAGAGAGGTGATACTCAGAGTTATTTCATAGTTTGTTTTTAAAAAAGTAAGAAATCATGAATTTACACTTTTATCTGAACACAATACAATGAGACGAGTCTTTGAGTTGGATGGATTTGTTTTCACTATCTTAAAATTTGATTAATTATTGTTTGCAACACCTCATAAAAGACTTCAAGGAGTTTTCTTTCCATTAAGGTTAGTTGATTTGTTGATTTCAAGGTGTAGGCGAGGAAAGGTTTGCATTATATTTACATAAAGTTCTTAGGAGGATGATGTAAATTTTGACAATAATTCTTATGTGTAGGTAATGGATAAAGATTGTAATTCATGGGATATTGGAGAAAGAGATTCATAAAAGTAATTTTCAAAATGCTATAATCCTAAACAAGGTTTCATGGGAAAAAATTATAAATAGTGCCTCACCTACAATGCATTTGCAGGTGCAAAAATCATGTATCTCCCATTCGATGAAGACCAAGATAAAGAAGAGAAGATCAAAGAAATAATCACCATTGGAGTGCAAGTTTACAAGATGATGAAGAGAGAAGAACCAAATTTTGTGAATTCCATATACTCAACATATGAAAGGGATTGAGAAGTACAATGAAACCAAGTCAAGTTATGGCCCAATGTCATGGGACTTTTTCTCAACATGTATTTACAAAGAAAAAATTTGTTTCTTTAGAGTTTTATGTTAGGTGGGAAAAATTTCTAATATTGAAATATTTGATTATAGAACTAGAAGTCTAAGGGTAATATACAATTTTTATAAATAGAACCATTGCAATCATGTAAATGGTTCTATTCTTGGTATTGTAAGCTATCTCTATGTGTTAATAAAATACTTTGTTAGCTATTTCTGTTTATACTCTTGCAAATGCATGATTGGTTGTAGATTATTCTCTTTTGTCTTCATTTTCTTGATTCTTGTAGGTGTGGACATTGCAATCTGTAGACTAACATTTTTCCTGTAATGTTTATTCTTACTTGTTTATTTACATTGATAACGAATTATTATGGAATAGGTTATATTTCAATGAGTTGTAGACTACTATCAATTTCTCATAGATTCTTTGGTTTTTTATTTGTTTTAGTTGGTGGACTATTATAATATTGTTTATGTTTTATATTTGTTTCATGAAAATCAATGCTTTAAATCTATAGTTAGGATTAGATATTTGCATTCTACATTTTCATTAGTAGTGTTGTGTTTCATTTTAAGTTCATTAATCTAGATCATTGTAGCTATGTCATAATTAGAGGGCATGCAATTAAAATGGAAGTCTAATAGTTCCCTTTGGTTGGGTAAGCATACAAAATTGAGAACGAGAATTTTCCCCATATCAACACAGTGCATTCAATCTTGTCTCTTTTTAACTAAATCTATTTTAGAACCTAAAATAAATAAAATGTGTAAAATAACATAACATTAATAAATTAAAATGAAAGGAAATTAAAAATTCATAACACAAAAATTATAATAATAAGAAAAATATATTGGTATGACCTAAAATTGCCTATGATTGGCTAAACGTTAGTCTTTTTCCCATGTATGGAAATAGGTTAACGACTCAAGACCTAGAGGCATATTGTAGTATACCCCTTATGGGAAACCAGGAAATTATTTCAAGTGGATAGGTTTTGTTTACAAAATATGATATAGATGCATTTCTAAGTCTTGATATTTTCTCAATAGATGCTAAGCCAATAACCCTTAGTATTATTTTTTCCCTAGTTTGGAAAATAAATCCATTTCTTCTTTAATCTTTTCTAATTTTTTTTCAAATATTTTATTATTATTATTATTTTCAATATAAATAATTAAAATTTTTAAATCTAATAACATCTTGAACCTAAATCTCTTAGCCTTCCCCTTCAACATTACGTATCCAAAATATACAATAATAAGTACATTAAAAGTGGTGCATATATAGCATGTTGTTCAAAACAAGTGGGGCATATATAGCATGCAAATAAAAATATGCAATCATTTGGTGGTAGGAATATAATCTACTTTCTCTTTCTTGGTTTTCAACAATATCTTATATATAATGAAAAAATGGAATAGTTCAAAGGTAAAGAGACAAATTATTTCTTTACATGCCAGTGTAGATCCATCTTAAATCCAGATCTATCATACGCTAATAGGGATCAAATACCTTGAGGTGTAAACCTTCTTTTAGAGCGAAAAAATTAAGGAAAGGTTTTCGCCTAGAGGGATTTGATCCCTCTTGGTGCATGATAGACATAGAGTTAAGATGGATCTATGTTGGTTCTAGTCACGGGAAAGAGATTGAATTTTTTAGATGATAATCATTATCTGTATGTATGTGTTTTAGATGAATTTGATACTTTGAAATTTTGTAATACACCTGACCCCCTAAACTACTTAGGATGGTGGGATGTAAAAATTACTCTTCCCTAAATTATTATTTTCTCAGGATCTAACCCCGAGAATGGAAACCTATTCAACCCGATCTATGGTCCAAATATTCTCAGTCTAGCCTCTTAGTAAATCGATGGTTCTCATCGAATTGGGATGTCTCCATTGGAAGGTTCACCCTGGAAATGCTTGTGGGTTCTTCCAAATGACCCTCTTTCCAATGGGATTCCTACGACACTGTTATCGGGCTAATTGTTAAGTGCGGACACAAATCAATCCCCCTAGCTTCACCATGAAACTAGAAAAAAATAAGACAGTGCACTACTCTTTCCTTATATTTCAATTATCAAATGAGAAATGGATCTTTAACATACCTTTTAAATATCGAAGATCTGACCTCGCCAATGCAATCCAAGCTCCGTCACGAGGCTTATGGAGAAATATCTACAAATAAACACAATCCAACGAAGACAAGAATAACATAGTCTATTTGATATGAAACTATGTACGTGATCGAGGAATCATACAATATGAAAAAATAACATTCATATAGGAAAGAAAATTATATCTGTATTAAAGAATGTGGAAGAAAGATACAACCAGATGCCTTGATGTCATTGAGTTCCTTCCAACAGTGCCTTGCTTCCCACACACCTCTAATCCACAGATTCTGAGACTGTAGATCTGATAGCTACTCACAATATATCTTGACAAAGCAAAGCTCAAAGCCAACATACAAGCTCCAAAAACTCCAAGCTACAAAACTCAATAATAAACCAATCTAAATTTCTCCATGAGAGCTCCTCTCCTTTTATAAGTTGAAGAGGATAAGGTGAGGAGGTTAGGATGATCCCACTAAATCATGAAAGTGAGTAAGATCCAAACCGTTCAGAGGCCACCTCACCATAGAAGCTTCTCCTTCTAGAAGCATCGAGAAGACACTCGTTTTTCCCACATACAGGAATTTCCGCACCCTAGCTATAGTGCAGCTTGCGAAAAATCTGCAATCTAGCTTTAGAGAAGAGTGCGGAAATTAGGCATCGCCACACCCTACGTATAGTGCATCTTGTGGAAATCTTCCTTAATGGTTTACATCATTAATGGTCATATAGGGATGAAAAAAATAATGTGTAAGAGACTCAGATCTCTGACGAACAATCAATATCAACGCTCCACATTGCATCTATGACTGAGATTTCCTTTGAGGTTTTAAGTAGAGAACTGAAATAAGGCTGTAGGACAATTTGAGGAAAATAAAATATTCACCTTCTATGTAATGTTTGCAAGGATTTATCCCTGGGATCCTTATATACTAGGCCCACATCCTTGGTACTCAGGTGATGCCTCTTAGTAGCCCCCAAAGTGAATATTTTCTCATCCTCCAAACTTTCCATTCAAAGGCTTGGGAAAAACACGGGGTCACAGGCCCCATTAACTAGGAATCCCATACATACTCTCCATAGGTAATAAACCAGCATGGAAAGAGTATCATTAGATGAATAGGTTCGTATTTTAACATCAATTCAACATATTAAACACTTATTTCAAGAAAAAAAATGCAAAGATTCATATTCATTAAGAAATAATTACTAAATACATTTAAAAACACTTATTTGTTTAAGGTCAAACTCCAACGTGCCAACAAACCGAGGGTGTTTGCCTCTCCACCCAACCATAGGATATGTTATACCTTTGCTTCCTATAGTAATACACCCCTGCGCTAGGCCATGATACCACCAGGGCAAATCTCATAGGTTGGATCTCAAGTTAAGGGTATAAACATGAAAGTTACTCTTCTTCCCTAATTGGAAACAACATAAATCCCCTCTTCCCAGTTGAGACCAGGGCCTCCATGAGATTACCAAGTGCCTTCCTAGATGGATTTAATATACACAAGGGAGTCCCTTCACTGCTACATAGTGCCTCAGTTCCCTTCCCTTACCAATGTAAATTTATTTCCATCAAGAACTAACTCATGATCCTCTCTGCTCTAGTCCATGTTCAATATTCTCTATTCCAAATCAACCATGAGTTTCCTGGGAAAGCTTCTTATTTTCCTCACCAAAACTTCCAAGTTATTCTATGCTCTACATTCTTGATATTTGTTCACTCTTGTGCATCCTCTATGTCTTCTTGTAGCTTCTCTCTTCTCTCCATACCCTTCCACCCCGAATGTGGAGCCTTCCTGCAAAATTTTGTTTCTCATTTTTCTTCTATTAGAAGAAAACCCCCCGGAGTCAAGCTTCCAAATTGAAGGGGCACCATCGTACTCCTGGATGACAACTTCAGCCAACCCCATCCTTTTCTTTATGCATTTCTGAAGGCATTCATAACTTCCCCAACTACTGGGTCTCATCCCCATTAATGAGCTTTCTTGTGAACATGGAAAATCAAGGTACTTCAGGCAGGTTATTCATTCAAGGTTATTCGGGTGGAGGTTGGATTTCTTGGGTAATTAAGGTAATTCACAATTCCCCCTCACTAATTCCCATTGTGGTATCATGGCTATTATTGCAAGGCTTCCCCTTCAATAAACTGGTTGGAAATTTTCATTAAACATAAAACAAAATTACAATGTTCATCAATTACAGTCATGAAGTCTTAATCATAATTAAAAACTTGGGGGAAAACGAGGTGTTACATTCCCCCCACTTAAAAGAAAACATAATCCTTGATTTTTTACCACCGTATACACATTTTTATACAAAGAAAAAAAATGGGTATGCCATCCTCATGGAATCCTGTAGTTCCTATGTGGCCTCATCTGCTCCAAAGTGCTTATATTGTAGCTTAACCTACATGACATCTCAGTTTCATAGAAGTGTCTCTCTCCTTTCCAAGATGCATTGAGGATCTAGATAAAATCCTCCCTCTAGTTCCACATGTATCATAGTCTAATCAATGACATGATTAGAATAATGGATACACTTCTTAAGTAAAGATACATGGAACACATTGTGAGATTTAATAGTAGGAGGTAAAGAAAGATGGTATGCCATCGATACTACTCTTTCTAGGAATTCAAATGGTCCAAAATATCGGGGATCTATCTTGGCATAAGTTCCCATTATTAGGGAGATCCTCTTGGGATTTACCCTGATATACACATGATCTCCCATCTTGATCTCCTTATGAGTTCTTTTGTTATCAACATAACTTTTCTATCTATCTTGGTCCACCTTTAGATTTCATTTAATTCTTATTACTTCCTATTGCATCTCTTTCAATAATTCCAGTCCAAGGGTGATCCCATCCACTAGATTATCCCAACTAATTGTAATTCTACACTTTCTTCCATATAGGGCCTCAAATGGGCTCATCTTTAGTGACTCTTGGTAGCCATTTTTGTAGGAAAATTCTACCAAGGGTAGATATTCTTCCCACTACTTCAGATGATACATATAATACATCCTCAACATATCTTCCAACACCATATTTACTCTCTTGGTTTGTCCATCAATTTGGGGATGGTAGGTTGTGCTCAGTACTAATTGCATTCCAAAACCTGTAAATAGGATTTTCTAGAAATTCGATGTGAATTTCACATCCTGATTTGAGAGAATGGTCTTGAGAACACCATCCAATCTAAAAATTTCCTTTATAAAGGCATCATCAATATCTATGGCTTTATAAGTGGACTTAATTGGAATAAAATGAGCTACCTTGCTCAGTTTATCCACCACCTGCATGATTGCATCGTGCTTTCTAGTTGTTCTTGGAAACCTTGTGATAAAGTCCATGGAGATAATCCCCCACTTCCATTCTAGAATTTGCACTGTATACAACAATTTTGCTCGGTGCTTGTGCTCAACCTTAACTTGTTGGCACTCCAAGAACCTAGCAATATACCCTGCAATGTCCTTTTTCATTCCTAGCCAATAATATAGCCGTCTTGTTGTTGTTATCATCTTTTGAAAACCAGGATGACCCACATAAGGTTTCATATGAAATTCATCGATTATTAGGTTTTTCATCTATACTAAATCGAGTATGTACAACCTATTATTGTACATAAAAACCCACATGCTGTGAGTTGGTATCCCTCATAATTTTTCCTTTTGGGTTCTTGTTGCAAAATTTATTTTACTAGATTAAAGTGTTCAACACTTTTTAAGAGAAACTTGATTGTTTGGTTGATATCATATTTTCACATTCTTTCTGCTACTAAGTGTACCATCTACACACTTCCGCTGAGTGCATCTGCCAGTTGATTTTTGTTCCCTTTTAATTTTTGATTTCGAAATCAAACTCACTGATTAGTTCCATCCACCTGGCATATCTGGAGTTTAATTGTAGCTATTCAAATACCTATTTTAGTTCACAATGATTTTTCACTAAGAAAAATCTCCTTCCAAGCGAATAATGCCTCCACATTTTCAAAGCATGGACAATGGCTACAAGCTTCAAGTCACAAGTAACATAATGTTGCTCATGTTCATTTAATTTCCTTGACTCATAGAAATCACATGTCCCTCTTGCATGAGGACTCCACCAAGTCCTTCCTTGCAAGCATCAATACTGACTAGGAAATATTTTTCAAGGTATGAAGTCTTAAGAATAGGGGCATTGGTTAAGAGGTGCTTAAGCCACTGAAATCTTGTCTCACACTTTGATCACCACACAAAATTCACCCATTTTATCTGTAATGAGGTGATGAGATTTTTGATATTGGAAAATCCCTTAATGAATCTCATATAATATATAGCTAATCCCATTAGGGATCTTACATCATATACATTTCCAGGGGATGGCCAATACATGATTTCCTTAATCTTTTCTGGGTTAACATCCACTCCCTCTTCTAAAATTATATGACCCAAAACTTGGATCTCTCTCCTAAATAAGTCACACTTGCTATATTTATCATAAAACTGGTGATATCTCAGCACCTGCAATACAAACCTAAGACACTCTTTGTGCTCTTCCTTGGTATTATAATATACCAGGATATCATTGATGAGCACAAGGAAAAATGTGTCCCAAAACATGATGAGAATATTATTCATCAAACAAATAAAGGTGGTTGGTGTATTGGTAAGCCCAAAAGGAATCACCAAAAAATCATAGTGTCCATATTGCATTCTAAAAACTATCTTGTGGATGTCTTCAACCTTAATTCTAACTTGGTGATATCTAGATCTCAAGTCTATTTTAGAGAAGACTATAGTTCATCTGAGCTGATTGAAAAGATCATCAATCCTGGATAGACTATAGTGGGTACTTTTTCTTAATGGTAACCTTGTTTAAATTCTGATAGTCCATACATAGTCTTTCTTCTTAACAAATAGTGTTGGTTCTCCCCATGGGGACACACTCAACCTAATATACCATTTATCCATCATTTATTTTAATTGCATCTTTAAATCCACCATCTCTGGTGTACTCATTCTATAGGGAACTTTAGATGTCAGTAATACTCCTGGTACAAGATCTTGTTTAGGAGGAGGTTAGGGTACCTCCTTTGGAAATACATCTTCAAATTCATACAACATTGGGTGATCCTCAATATTCAATTTATTGTTCTTTACTACATTAGCACTTGTATTGCATACGAGGGACACCCTTTTTAGCTAAATTTATGGAGTTGCAGTGCTGATATTTGACTCATTGATACAAGCTTTTGGATGCCCTACATCACCCCCGTGTTTCCTTCACTATCTTCACATTCTATGGTTTTGTCATAGCAGTCCAATTTTTGTTTTTGGGAATCCAACAAGTCCATGCCTATTAGCACTTCATATGACTACAAAGGTAATATATTTAAGGCTACTTGTGTATGCAATCCATTCATTTCAAATGGGCATGCTTGAAACATTTTTTTCACCTTCCGCTTATTTCACGTGGCTAGCTAAACTAACCATGATTTTGCATGCTTCCTTCTTTGCAAGGTACATGTTTCAACAAATTGGGGTGAAATATAACTAAGGTTAGAACCAGGGTCAATCAAAATTGAAATGGGTTATTTGGTAATTTTACCTTCTAGTTGCACCATTGAATCTTGGTGGTCTTCTTGCGGATTCTCGACACCTGCATAAATTCGTAGCACATTCCTAGCCACATCATTAATGGTAGTAGCCTCTAGAGAATTATAAAATCTTTTTCTATCATGATTCCTATGAGAGAAGTCCTTCAACAGATGTGTTTCTCCATAACCCCAACATTGTATAGGTCCTTTCTTTTGTTCCTCTGCTTTCTCTCTTGCTCTGTCGACCTGTTCCCACTTTGAGATGGGAAATTCTACTAGTGTATACTTCTAGCTGGATGACCGACTTGAACACTTATTTTTGCATTTTTGTATTCGGATGGTTTAAATACCTTCCTCTAAAATCCATGCTTATCCTTCATTTTCCAATCCTTAAGAGGTTCTTTCATATGCTTGGATTGATCATAAGAACATTTGGCCTTTCCAATGGTGTCCTCTAGTGTCTTAGGCTTGTCAAGCTCAATCATATGCTGATAGAAATGTGGTAATCCACTAAGAAAGCATTGTATCCTCTCTTTCTCATCACTGAGATAAGGGACATACCTTAACAACTCTAAGAACCTCTTTGCATAAGCATCCATGGTAAGTTTCCCTAACTTATGTTTATGGAAATATTTAATTTTACCATTGTAGTACTTCTCTAATAAATATGATACCTTGAATTATTTCTCGAACTATTTCTAGGTTAGCTTAATTTCCTTTAACATCCTTGAGGCATTCCCACCATATGGAAGCTCCTCCATTCAAATTAAAAATAGCTATATTTTCCTTTGTATTTTCTGAGTAATTATGTACTGGAAAAGACATCCTTAATCCTAGCAACCAAGCCTTTGCCTCCTCTCCTTTCTTGATTTCTCCATCAAAGGTAGGAATTTTTTCCATCTTGAATTCCTCTATCAAATAAGTCTAAGAGTATATCTTCTTCTTCTTCCAAGGAATACTTGACTCAATGTCACTAATAGAAAACTCTTCTATAGTGGTCTTTCCATTAGATGACTCTATGGAAGAGTCACCACTTGCTCTTTTTTTCTTATCATTCCTGTGTCTTTTCCTGGAGTAAATCCTCCCTAAATTTTTGTGATATGGTCCATGCTTCTAATTATCTAATGGGATCTGAATATTTTTAAACTATTGTTGTCCAACATTACTAGTAGCTAGACCTTGCTGCAAGTGATTTTGTATCTCAGAAATACTCTGCAGTAGTACTGTGCTTAATTTTTCCTGCATCCCATACATACTCTCTACAGGTAATCAACTAACATGGAAAGAGTCTCATTAGATGAACAAGTTCAAATTTTAACATTCATTCATCATATTAAACACTTCTTCCAAGAAAAAAAATGAAAAGATTCATATTCATTAACAAAAAATTACCAAATACATTTAAAAACACTTATTTGTTTCAAGTCAAACTCCAAAATACCAACTGTCTTAGGGTGTATGCCTCTCCACTCAACCATAGGCTCTGTTGTACCTTTTATTTCTATAACAAACCACTCCCACGCTTGAGCATGATACCACCAGGGAACTCTCACAGGTTGGATATTAGGTTAAGGGTGTAAACATGAAGGTTATTTTCCTTTTCTAATTGGAAACAACAAAAATCCCCTCTTCCCCACTGAGCCCAGAGCCCTAATGAGCTTACCAAGTTCCTTCCTAGTTGGATTTGCTTTGCACAAGGGAGTCCCTTCAATACTAGAGTGTCCTCTCTCCCCTTACTGATTCTAGTTTCTTTCCAACAAGAACCAACTCACGACCCTCTCTGTTCTAGTATGGGTTCATTATTCTCTGTTCCAAATTAACCATGAGTTTCCTGGGGAAGCTTCCTGTTTTCCTCACCGAAACTTCCTAGTCCTTCTCTACTATGCATTCTTGTGCTTTGTTCACTCTTGTGCATCCTCTCTACCTTCCTACAACTTCTCTCTCCTCTCCATCCCCTCCCCCTCTAATATGGATCTTTCCTACAACGTTGTGTTCCTCAAATTTCTTTTGTCAAAAGTAGCTCCCCCCAAAGTCAAGCTCCCAAATACAAGGGGAAACATGGTACCTATGGTAGATAGTTTCATCTGACCATGTCCTTCTCTGTATGCATTTTTGAAGGCATTCATAATTTCCCCAACTACCGAGTCACATCCCCATTAATGGGATTTCTTGTGAACAGGAAGGGTACTTTAAGTGGGCTGGCCATTCAAAGTTATTCAGGTGGAAGTTGTATTTCTTGGGTAATTAAGGAAATTCCTAGTTCCCACTCACTAATTCCCACTATGGTATCATGGATAATATTACAAGGCTTCCCCTTCAGTCAACTGGTTGGAAATTTTTATTAAATATAAAAAACAATTGTTGGATTACTAAGAGGGGGAGGGGTTGAATCAATAATAGAGCAATTTAATCCTTTTTAACCATATAATGCAAGTGTTATATCAATGTAGCATTATCATCCAATATTTGTAAAGTAAATAAAAAATGAACAATCATACACATACATAGTACACCAGTGTTTTTACGTGGAAACCCAAAGTGAGAGAAAACCACATAATGCTTTTTCTTATATGTCTTGAAGAATTACATTCATTGTAAGCACCAACTTCCTTTGTTTTCCAGCTGCAACTAGAAGGAGGCTCCAACCCCCTTGTTTCTCAGGCTACAACCTGAGGGAAGCTCCAACTCCCCAATTCTCTGGATACAACCAAAAGGAGGATACAACCCCCTATTTTCTCTAGCTACAACCGGAAGGTGGCTACAACCACCTGTCCTTTCCTCGTCCAACCGTCCTAACGTATAAGTAGAATGATGGAACCACTTTCACACTATCACTGTGAGATATACTGTTTTAAACTTGTACTAATAACCTAAATCATGCATCAACCTGTACCTCAACCTGTAATCAACCTGTACCATAAACAAGTGCATCAACCATGCACCAACCTATACCTCAACCTCAACCAAAATAACTCATCAATTTCATCATCCAAATATGATTTGTAACTCTGTAATAGACCTGGTGTATATGATCACATACCTTCAAAACTTCCTTAACTTTAACAACAAGAGACTAGCATTTTCATCAAACTTTACTTTAGTCTCACATGACTAGTTTTGGATTAGTCAAAAACCCTAACTTGAAATAATCATAACTATGTACCTGTAACAAATAAATATCTAAAAATAGTACACAGTGTTCTTCAGTGTGTTTTGTGCAATTCCTCTAGGTTTTACTACTTGGAACCTCTCAGAAAATGAATTATAGTAAAGATGACATACCTTGTTGATTTCTGACTTATTCTAGAGAGCGAACTTTTAGAGCGTGCCCCACACAGAATATTTGTTCTATGGATCTAAATTTTTTACACAGAATACTAAAGACTGCACTCTAACCAACACATTTGGTCTTACTAAATTTGGATTTGTTATGAATAAGTTATGATGTTTTTACCCGAAACACCTGTTTTAGAGTAGTTTCAAGACTAGCCACAAACCCTATTTTCCATGGAGTGTAACTACAAAAATACAATGACCCACAAAATAAAATCCGTACCACATCTAATTGGATATGTTTCCTCAATGGCCTCCCAATTTCACAGTCTGAATCATTCTAGAAAACAATTTATTGCGAAAATGGTGAGATGACCTGTAAATAACATACCTTAGAAAGCATCATCAAAAGAATTTATCCTCCCTTGAATTTTGACCTTATTTACTTCACATTCCCTCTGAAATTCAACTTAGATATGATTTGGTTACCTTAGTCACCTGTAGATATTCAATATTCTCAAGTGTGTTTAAAATGAGAGAAGCTTGCCTCTTATTTATACTCTCCAAGTAGCTTCCTTAGAAGCATCTTCTAGGCCACTTTGTCCACATAGTCACCTATGTCCAAATTTGTTCAATTTCCCACTTGTCCATGTATCCAATAGCCACTTTACCACTTAACCCATTTTCCTCATTTTAGGCTTAACCTTCTTATAACCACTTTCCATAATTAAAAAGTTCTCTATTTAATTTATTATTTAAATAATCCTCCTTGACTTTGTCACTTCACTTTATTATTTAAATAATCCTCTTTGATTTTGTCACTTCACTTTATTATTCAAATAATCCTCTTTGACTTTGTCACTTCTCTTTATTATTTAAATAATTTCTTCTTTGCAAGCACTTTGACTTCTTTGACCTTTTGGGGTTTCAAGCCAATCATATGAGGGTCCTTCAACTTCGTAAGGCCATAACTCTCAAACCATGAGGAGCTATGTGACGTTCCACATACCACTGGAAAGGGCATGACATGTACTATCCATATTGAATAGTATTACTTGAAAATATATCAAAACTCATACCATTATACATAAAAAAAACTTGGTTCCATTACCCAAACCTTTGTGCTACCGAAATTCGCTACCGTACTTTCCTCAAGGGTTGACATCAATGACAACCAACCCAATTAATCAACAATATCCCCTTTTGGAATTGATGGCAACACTTTGATGCAATACTGAAATCATATCACTGATGCTCCCCCTGGAACCATGCCTGCATCTCTGTGACCAACACCCCCCCTGGAACCATGCCTCAGTCCTTTGCATATGATAAATCTCTTCCCCTTTGTCATAAATGGAAAATGTATCTTTCCATTCGGGGCTGCTCCCCCTAACTGAATTGTCTGATCTCCCAACCTATATTGTCCTCTTTATGGTGCTTCCTCATGTACATCTAAGAAATATTTGATAAGCATTCAAAAGCATTTATTTTGGAGTAGAAATAACTCTGAGTCTCTGATGAAGATACTCAAAGGCTTCCCATGGAAGCAATTTTGTAAATATGTCTGCCACTTGTTCTTTTGTTCCCACATATTCAACTCTGATGTTCTTTTCTGCAACCTGTTCCCGTAGAAAGTGATACTTGATTGGAATGTTCTTCGTCTTGTAGTGCATCATCGGGTTCTTTGAGATATTGATGGTGCTTGTATTATCACAATAGATTGGAATGGGCTCATCATAATCAACTTGTATATCTGTCATAGTTTGTTTCATCCATAGAACCTATGTACAACATGATGCTACTGCAATACACTTTGCCTCGGCTGTAGATAAAGATATTGATGATTGTTTCTTGCTTAGCCATGATACTAAACACTCACCCAAGTAGAACTTTTCTCCATTCGTGCTTCGTCGATCATTAATGCAACCTACCCAATCTGCATCTATGTAGTCAATAAGTGATAGATCCTTTCCTTTTGGATACCATAATCCAAACTCTTCTGTTCCTTTGAGATATCTGAAAATCCTCTTCACTGCTAATACATGTGATTCCTTTGGTGCTGCTTGAAATCATGCCACCTGTCCAACTACCTGCATTACATATGTTCTGGATGCTGTCACATATAATAGGCTACCAATCATTGACCTGTATTTCCTTTGATCTGTAGACTTTGAATCATCATCTTTGCTCAACTTGCAACTGGTTTGCATGGGAGTGATAATTGGTTTGAAATCTTCCATTCCGAACCTCTTTAGCATTTCTCTGATATACTTGGTTTGAGAAATAAAAATTCCTTGGTTGCTTTGACATATATGAAGACCCATAAAGAAGGATAGTTCTCCAAGTAATGAAATTTCAAATTCATTCTGCATGTCCTTTGCAAATTTCTGGATTAAATTGTCATCAGTACTTCCAAAAATAATATCATCAACATAGAATTCAATTAATTAAATACTATCTTGAGTTACCTTGATGTAGAGGTTGTTGTCTGCACTTACGTTTTTGAACCCTTCCTGTTGTACATATTTATCCAGTCTAGAGTGCCATGCTCTAGGAGCCTGTTTTAGACCATACAAGGCCTTCTTTAATTTACACACATAATCTGCATTCTCTGACAACTAAAATCTTTCTGGTTGTTCAATGTAGACTTCTTCTTCAAGTTACCCATTAAGAAAAATTGTTTTACATCCATCTGATACACTTTAATACTTTTGGAGCATGCATAAGCTAAAAGCAATCATATTTCTTCCATTCTAGAAACTGGGGCAAATGTCTCTTCAAAGTTTATTCCTTCAACCTGTGCATATCCTTTACATACCAATATAGCTTTGCTCCTTGTAATCTGTCCATATTCATTCAATTTATTCATGTATACCCACTTTGTGTTGATCACATTCTTATCCTTTGGTATTGGAACTAATTCCCAAGTGTCATTTTTCTCTATTTGATCCAATTCTTCATCCATGAACTTATTCCAAAATTCATCCTTGCTGGCGTCTTCAAAACAGGTTGGTTCAATCGTAGATGAGAGTGCTAGGTGCGTTTCTTCTGGTGAACGTATTCTTCTTCTAGTCTCAACTTCTACATCTTTGTTTCTGATAATCTGATCCGAAGGATGATTCTTTTGTACTTGTATGCTAGGTGTCTTTGGAGGCACTTGCTGAACTTTCTCTTCTGCTTCTGTCAGATCCTCTTCATCTTCGCCTTCTACCTTTTTTTCATCTTCTGCTTCTTCTTCGTAAATCCATTCCATTGATTCATTTTATTCTTCCTTTAATTCTTGTCTACTTGTTTCATCAATTGTTACGTTGATTCTTTCCACAACTTTTTTCAATCCCAGGTTGTAACACTTATACACTTTCCTTGTACTTGAGTAACCAACAAGTACTCCCTTGTCCACATGAGACTCAAACTTTCCCATTCTGCCATCTTATATTTTGATGTAGCATTTTCTTCCAAAAACTCTTAAGTGTTTAGCTCGTAGGTAGTTTTGTCAGTGTTGTTTTTGAGCATTACTCTGTTTTGAATGTGAACTATTGTATGCACCGCCTGTGTCCAAAATGTATCTGTCAATTTGGAATCCATTAGCATTGTTCGAGCCATTTCCTGTATTATCCTGGTCTTTCTTTCAACAACTCCATTCTGTTGAGGTGTCCTAGCAATAGAGAATTGTCTTTTTATTCCATGCCTGCTACAATAGTTCATAAATTCCTTTGAAGTGAACTCTCCTCCATTATTAGATCTCAAGCATTTGATTTTTGAATCCATTTCAATTTCAACCATTTTCTTGTGGACCTTGAAGTTTTCAAAAGCTTCTGACTTATTCCTAATAAAAAAAACTGCAATCATTCTTGTATAATCATCAACTAATAACATAAAGTATTTCTCACCTTTTAAACCCTTTGTTGTAGTTGGTCCAACTATATCAGTATGCACAATTTCTAGTGATCTTGTCATTGAATATTATTTTGATTTAAACCTGGTCAGTGTTTTCTTTCCTTGTTGACAATGCTTGCATAAAGTGTTGGTTGGTTTCGTGATCTGGGGCATTTCTCTAACTGCTTCCCTTTTGCTAACTTTGACAAGGTTATCAAAATGTACGTGACCCATTATTCTGTGCCATAGCCAACTTTCATCTTCCTGTCCTAGGAAACACTTTTCATTTCCAATTTCACTTAATACATATATATTACTTGAAGTTATCGCAGCTGTTGCAATCAATTTTCCTGAACTTTCTTTTCTTATATCACACTTTTGTGAATCTAAAGTAGCTTTATGACCTTGGTAACACATTTGACTCACACATAGAAAATTATGTTTCATATCTTCTACTAGTAGAACATTTTCTTCCTTGGTGTTCTTGTTCCCAATTCTGACTGTGCCTTTTCCAATGATTTTAGCTGAATCATCATTTCCGAAGGAGACTAGTCCATATATTTTCTTTCTTAATGTAAGAAACCTGTCTCTATCACCTGTCATGTGTTTTGAACAACCAGTGTCAACATACCAACCACGTTTCTTCTGCTTAGCTTGTAGAGAGAGTGTGCATTCTTCATTGCTATACTGATTCTGCTTTCTTATCCATGTCCTTTTTTGAGGTTCCTATCCATGACTGTTGTTGTTCTGTTGTGGTTCTTTAGGAGGGATTGTAATTATGCAATCTTTGGCCATGTGTCCAAAGTTGTTATAATCGTAGCATTCCACTTCAGTGCTCAAAGTTTCAAACCTACTGTAACTTCTTCTCTGTGTTTCACTAGGCCTTCTTGGATAAGCCTTTTGTCTATGACTTTCAAAGTTGTTTATGTTCTTGTTGTTAGCTCTGCAATTCATATCTTTATGTCCAAAATTATTACATGCATAACATAAAACAAAAAATATAGTTTGATACCTAGGAGTTGAAGATATTCCGAAAGGAGGTACTCTTATGAATCCTTCTTCTTATTGAGGTCTTTTTCTGTCGATCATTGATTCTGAAATCCAATCTTCTCGATGGAGGAGTGTCTCTGTAATTTTTTTTGTAGACCTTCCTATCCCCTTTGATTGTTTTTTTCATAGATTTTTGGATATGTTTCTTGTTCTGTTGTTTTGGAGCTTGATCCATTTTCTGTATGATTGTATCCAAGTCCAGACTTGTCATGATGAGGTTTTTGACTGCTGATAATGTCATTCAAAACTTTTGAGTTGTTCTGCATATTTTTCTTTTGAAGATCCTTTCTTAATGTGACAATTTCTGCTTCCAAATTTCCAATGATCATGTCTCTTCCTTCTAGATGTTCTTTGAGTTCTTCTTCAATTATTTTATATTCTTCAATTTGAACCTTCAAATTTGTGATCATTTGTTCTAGTTCCTGAGTGTCTTCTTTCTTGTCTATTTCCTCTTGTGGTTTCTTGTTTTCTCTTTTGATAACTTCTATGGCACACAAAAATTCTTCTCAGTAGTCAACTTCTGCCTCTTCATATTCTTCTTTCGCCTCTTCATATTATTCTTCGGCCTCTTAATATTATTCTTCAGAGTCTTCTTTATAAGAGTCTTCTATTGCCATGAATATAACTCATTCTGTCTCACTGTCACTGACTTCATCTTCATCTGATGATGAGATGTCTTATTTGGTGCATAAGCTTTTCTGAAAACTTTCTTTGTAGTTCCTTTGAATTTATATGTTTGTTTGCTATTTGAGTAACGTTCATCATTTCTCTTTTTTTTATGAGGACATTTGTTAGAAAAATGACCAATATCATCACAATTAAAACAAATCAAAGGAATCTTACCTCTACACCTGTCATTGGTTCCCTTGTTCAATCTTCTGACAAAGTTGGCTACTTCTTCATCATATTTCGAGACGTCACTGTTGCTTCTGTGTTCTTTTTCTTTTTTCTTTCCCTTTTGCTTTGACCTTTTGGATGCTTTGAAGGCTTCTTCTTTTATATTTGGATTTTTCTGTTCAGTTCTCATTTCATATGCTGTGAAGATTCCATGTAGTTCATCCATGGTTATTGAGTTTAGATCTGCTCTTTCTTCTAGTGCTGATATCTTAGTGTCAAATCTCATAGGAAGAGATCTTAGTACCTTTTGAACAATTACAGATTCTTTTATTTCTTCTCCCAATCCCAATATTTCATTTCCTGTTTCATCGACTCGTAAAAAGTAAGCTGCAATATTCTCATCTTCCTTCATCTTTAGTTGTTCGAATTGACCTCTGTAAGTTTGAAGCTTTGTTGCTTTGACTTTTTAATCTCCTTCATAAATATTTCAAAGTTTGTCCCAAATATCTTTAGCGGATTTACAATGTGCAACTTTGGTGAATATCGATTCTCCAAGACCATTCAGAAGTGCATTTGTGGCTTTGGAATTATTCTGACCGAGTTTCACTGCTTTGTCATTTGTTGGCGAAACTGCTGGTCCTGTGTATCCATCTACAATTGATTGCCAAATTTGAAATCCATGTGCATGTATATATGTCTTCATCCTTATGCTCCAAAATGCTTACTTATGTCCATCAAACTATGATATTCCATTTTTATACATGTTTTTTCTCTTCATGATCTACCTTTCAGTGGTTAAACTGATTTATGAAGGAGCCTGCTCTGATACCAATTGTTGTATTACTGAGAGGGGGGGTGAATTAGTAACAGACAAATATAATCCTTTTTAACCATATAATGCAAGTGCTATATCAATGTAGCATTATCATCCAATATTTGCAGAGTAAATAAACAATGAACAAATGAAAAATCACACACATACACAATACACAATACACTAGTGTTTTTACGTGGAAACTGAAAGCGAGAGAAAACCACATAATGTTTTTTTTTATATGTCTTGAAGAATTACATTCATTGGAAGCACCATATTCCTTTGTTTTCCAACTGCAACTAGAAGGAGGCTCCAACCCCCTAGTTTCTTAGGCTACAACCTAAGGGAAGCTTTAACTCCCTAATTCTCTGGCTATAACTAGAAGGAGGCTACAACCCCCTATGTTCTTTGGCTACAACCGGAAGGTGACTACAACCACCTGTCCTTGCCCTGTCCAACCGCCCTGACGTATAAGTAGAATGATGCAACCACTGTCACACGATCAATGTGAGATATATTGCTGTAAACCTATACCAATAAGCCTGCACCAAACAAACTGTACCAATAACCTGAACCATACATCAACCTTGCATCAACCTGTACCTCAATCTGCAATCAACCTGTACCATAAACAGGTGCATAAACCATGCACCAACCTATACCTCAACATCAACCAAAATACCTCATCAATTTCATCATCCAAATATGATTTGTAACTCTGTAATAGACCTGGTGTATATTATCACATACCTACAAACCTTCCTTAACTTTAACAATAAGAGACTAACATTTTCATCAAACTTTACTTTAGTCTCACATGACTAGTTTTGTATTAGTCAACAACCCTAACTTGAAATAATCATAACTATGTACCTATAATGAATAAATATATGAAAATAGTACACAATGTTCTTCAGTGTGTGTTATGCGATTCCTCCAGGTGTCACTACTTGGAACCTCTCAAAAAAGGAGTTATAGCAAAAATAACATACCTTGTTGAATTCTGGCTTATTCTAGAGAGTGAACTTGTAGAGCATGCCCCGCACATAATATTTGTTGTATGGATCTGAAAATTTGAAACAAAATACCAAAGAATGTACTCTAACCAACACATTTGGTCTTACTAAATTTGGATTTGTTATGAATAATTTATACGTTTTTACTCAAAACACATGTTTTAGACTGGTTTCAGGACTAGCCACAAACCCTATTTTCCATAGAGTGTAAATCCAAAAATACAATGACCCACAAGATGAAATTTGTACCATAGTTACTTGGATATGTTTCCTCAATGGCCTCCCAATTTCATGGTCTGAATCATTCAATAAAAAAAGTTATTGCGAAAATGGTGAGATGACCTGTAAATAAAATACCTTAGAAAACATCATCAAAATAATTTATCCTCCCTTGAATTTAGGCCTTATTTACTTCACCTTCCCTCTAAAATTTGGCTTAGATATCCTTTGGTTACCTCAGTCACCTGTAGATATTCAATATGCTCAAGTGTGTTTAAAATGAGAGAGCCTTTCCTCTTATCTATACTCTCCAAGTAGCTTCCTTAGAAGCATCTTTTAGGGCACTTTGTCCACATAACAACTTTGTCCACATAGTCACCTATGTCCAACTTTTCCCAATTTGCCACTTGTCCATGTATCCAATAGCCACTTGACCACTTAACCCATTTTCCTCATTTTAGGGTTAACCTTCTTATAACCACTTTTCATAATTAGAAAGTTCTATATTTACTTTATTATTTAAATAATAGTCCTTGACTTTGTTACTTGACTTTATTATTTAAATAATCCTCTTTGATTTTGTCAATTCACTTTATTATTTAAATAATCCTCTTTGACCTTGTCACTTAAATTTATTATTTAAATAATCCTCTTTTACTTTGTCACTTCACTTTATTATTTAAATAATTTCTTTTTTGCAAGCACTTTGACTTGTTTGGCCTTTTGGGGTTTCAAGCCAATCATATGAGGGTCCTTCAACTTCGTAAGGCCATAACTCTCAAACCGTGAGGAATTATGTGACATTCCACATACCACCGGAATGGCATGACATGTACTATCCATCTAGAATAGTCTTACCTACAAATATATCAAAACACATACCATTATACATCAAACAAACTTGGGTCCATTACCCAAACCTTTGTGCTACCAAACTTTGTTCAAGGGTTGACATCAATGACAACCAACCCAATTAATAAAAAACAATCGCAATGTTCATCATTTAAAATAATGAAGTCTTAATCATAATTATAGACTTGGGGGAAAACATGGTGTTATATTCCCCTCCCCTATAAAAGGAAACATCGTCCTCTTTTTTTACCACTGTATACACTGATTTACCCAAAGAAAAAAAATGGGTATGCAATCCTCATGTAATCTTCTAGTTCTCATGTGTTCTCATCTGGTCCAAAGTGCTTTCATTGCACCTTGACCTACACAATGACTTAGTTTTGGAGAAGTGTCTCTCTCCTATCCAAGATGTATTGAGGCTCCATATGAAATCCTCCCTCTAGTTCCACATGTATAACAATACAATCAATGACATGATTAGAATCATGGATATACTTACTAAGTAAAGATACATGGAACACATTGTGATATTTAACAGTAGGAGGTAGAGAAATTCGATATGCCACTAGTCCCATTATTTCTAGGACTTCAAACAATCCACAATTTCTGAGAGCTATCTTGGCACAAGTTGCCATTTTTAGGGAGATCCTCTTGGAATTTACCCTGATATACACATGATCTCCCACCTTAAACTCCCTATGAGTTCTTTTGTTATCAACATAGATTTTCTATCTGTCTTGGACCACCTTCGAATTTTGTTTAATTATTATTACTTCCCGCTCCATCTCCTTCAATAATTCTAGTCCAAGGGTGATCTCGTCCACCAGATTATACCAAATAATTATAATTTTACACTTTTTCCATACAAGGCCTCAAATGAGCTCATCTTTAGTGACTCTTGGTAGCCATTATTGTAGGAAAATTCTACCAAGGGTAGATATTATTCCTACTACTTGGGTGGATGCATAACATCCTTCCTCAACATATCTTCCAAAGACCCTATTTACCCTCCCGATATATTCACCAGTTTGGGGAAGGTAGGACATGTTGAATGCTACATGCATTCCAAAGCATGAAAATAGGATTTTCTAAAAAAATGTTTTGAATTTCATGTCCCAATCTTAGATAATGGTCTTGGGAATACCATGCAATCTAAAAATTTCCTTTATAAAGGAATCATCAACATCTATAGCTTTATAAGTGGACTTAATTGGAATAAAATGAGATTCCTTGCTCATTTTATCCACCACCCCCAAGATGACATTGTGCTTCCTGGTTGTTCTTGGAAACCCTATAATCAAGTCCATGAATATAATCTCCCACTTCAATTCTAGAATTTGCACTGGTTGCAACAATCTTGGTGGGTTCTTGTGCTCAACCTTAACTTGTTGGCACTCCAATAACCTAGAAATGTACCGTGCAATGTAATTTTTCATTACTGGCCAATAATACAACTTTCTTGCTACTATTATCATTTTTTTCTAACCAGGATTACCCACATAAGGTGTCATATCAAATCCATCCATTATAAGGTTTTTTATTTTTGCTGAATCAGGTATGTAAAACCTATTATTGTACATCAAAAACACATCTGCTGTGAGTTGGTATCCCTCGTAATTTTTCCTTTTGGGTTCTTGTTTCAAGCCTTCTTTTACTATATTAAAGTGTTCATCATTTAGTAAGAGAAACTTGATTCTCTTTTTGATATCATATTTGAACATGCTTGTTGCTGCTAAGTGTACCGGTTGCACACTTCGACTAAGTGCATTTACCACTTGATTTTCCTTCCCTTTTATATATTTGATTTTAAAATCAAACTCACTCATTAGTGCCACCCACTTGGCCTGTTTGGAATTTAATCGTGGTTGTTCAAATTGGTATTTCAGTCCACAATGATATTTCATTAATAAAAATCTCCTTCCAAGAAATTAATGCCTCCACATTTTCAAAGCTTGCACAATGACTGCAAGCTCCAAGTCATGAGTAACATAACATTGCTCATGTTCATTTAATTTCTTTGATTCATAGAAAATCACATGCCCTCTTGCATGAGGACTCCACTAAGTCATTCCTTGCAAGAATCAATACAGACTAGGAAATCATTTTCAGGGATTGCAATCTTCATAAAAGACGAATTGGTTAAGAGATGTTCAACCTATTGAAATATTGTCTCACACCCTGTTGACCACACAAACTTCACCCCTTTTCTCTATAATGAGGTGATGGGATGAATGATCTTGGAAAATCCCTTAATGAACCTCCTGTAGTATCCAACTAATCCCATAAGTTATATTACCTCAAATACATTTCTAGGGGTTGGCCAATCAATGATTGACTTAATATTTTCTGGGTCAACATCCACTCCCTCTTCTAAAATTATGTGACCCAAATATTGGATTGACCTCTAAAAGAAGTCACACTTTCTTTATTTAACATAAAAGTGGTGATGTCTTAGCGCATGTAGCACCAACCTAAGATTCTCTTCCTACTCTTCATTGGTCTTGGAATATACCAGGATATCATCAATGAACACAAATACAAACTTGTCCAAACACTTGTTGAGAATGTTGTTCATCAAATTCATAAAGGTGGTTGGTGCATTGGTAAGCCCAAAAGGCACCACCACAAATTTTTAGTGTCTATACTTCATTCTAAAAGTTATGTTGTGGAAGTATTCATACTTGATTCTGACTTGGTGATATCCAAATCTCAAGTCTATTTTAGAGAACACTTTAGCTCCTCTGCACTGATCGAAAAGACCATCATTCCTGGGTAGTGGGTACTTGTTCTTGATGGTCATCCTGTTTAAATTCTAGTAGTAGATGCACAACCACAAGGTACCATATTTATTCTTTACAAACGAGGCTAAGGTTGGTTCTCCCTATGGGGACACACTCAACCTAATATACCATTTATCCATAATTTATTTTAATTACACCTTTAAAGCCACTAGCTCTGGCGTACTCATCTTATAGGGAACTTTAGATGCCAATATTGCTACTAGTATAAGGTATTTGGAAAAATAGAGATCTCGTTTAGGGGGAAGTATGGGTCCTCCTCTGGAAATACATCATTGAATTCATACAACATTGGGTGATCCTCAATCTTTAGCTTACTATTCTCTACTGCATTTAGCACTTGTATTGCATACAAGGGACACCCTTTTAGAATAAATTTATTGATTTGCAGTGCTAATATTTTCCTCACTGATACATGCTTCTTGATGCTCTGCATCACCCTCGTGTTTCCTTCACTATCTTCACATTCTAGGATTTTGTCATAGCTATCCAGTTTTTATTTATGGGTAGCCAACTAGTCCATGCATATTATCACGCGATATGACCACAAAGGTAGGATGTTTAAGGCTACTTGTGTATGCAATCCATTCATTTCAAATGGGCATGCTTCAATATTTTTTGTCACCTTTCGCTTAGTTCCTGTGCTAGCCGAACTAACCATGATTTTGCATGATTCCTTCTTTGTAAGGTACATGCTTCAACAACTTGGGGTGAATTATAGCTAAGGCTGAAACTAGGGTCAATCAAAATTGAAATGGGTTGTTTGGAAATTATACCTTCCAGCTCCACCACTGAAGCTTGGTGGTCTGCCTACAGATTCTCGACATTTGCATAAATTCATGGTACATTCCCAGCCACATCATTAACAATAATATCCTCTTGAGAATTGTAAACTCTTTTGTTTTCATGCTACCTGTGAGGGAATTCACTCAACATATGTGGTTCTCCACAACCCCAACATTGTAGATGTCCTTTATTATGTTCCTCTACTATCTCCCTTGCTCTGTTGGTCTGTTCCCACTTTGAGATGTGAAATTCTACTGGTGTATACTTCTAGTTAGATAACCGAGATGGGCACTTCTTTTTGGATTTTTGTATTGTGAAGGTATAGATCCCTTTCTCTGAAATCCAAGCTTATCCTTCCTTTTCCAATCCTTAATAGGTTCTTTCCTATTCTTGCATTAATCATAACAAAATTTGTCCTTTTTAATGGTGTCCTCTAGTGTCTTAGGCTCATCGAACTCAATCCTATCCTGATAGGACTATGGTAATCCACTAAGGAAGCACTATATCATCTATTTCTCATAATTGAGATAAGGGACATACCTAAACAACTCTAAGAACCTCTTTGCATAAGCATCCATGGTAAGTTTCCCTAAATCATGTTCATGGGACTCTTTAATTTTATCATCATAGTACTTCTCTAATAAATATGATTTCCTGAATTATTTATCAAACTATTTCTAGGTTATCTTACTTTCCTTTAATCCATTAACATCCTTGAGGTCCTCCCACCATATGGAAGATCCTCCATTCAGATTATTTTTTTTTTCCTCGCATTTGTACTTTTTGAGTAATTATGTACACGAAAATACTTCCTTAATCCTAGCAGCCAAGCCTTGACCTCCTCTCCTTTATTTATTTCTCCATCAAAGGTAGGTAGATTTTCCTTCTTTAATTCCTCTATTAGATAAATATTAGAGTGCATCTTCTTCTTCTTCAAAGGGATACTTGACCCAATTCCATTTCTAGACAACTCTTCTATATTGGTCTTTCTAGTAGATAACTATGTGGAAGAGTCACCACTAAATCAATTTTTCTTATAATTCCTGCGTCTTTTTCTTGAGGAACTCCTCCCTTAATTACTGTGAGTTAGTCCATGATTCTAATTATCTGATGAGATCTGAAACTTTTCAGACTACTATCATACTACATTACAGGTAACTAGACCTTGCTGCAAGTTCTTTGGGATCTCATAAAGACTCTGTAGTAGTACTGTATTTAATTATGCCTACTTGGCTTGAGCTTTCATGAGCCTTTCATTTTTTTATTCCAGACTCCTCACCGTTTCTACCAAGTCTAGAGTGGTTTCTCTAGCCCTCTTGCCATCATATTACTCATATAAAAAATGTGAGGTCTCTTCCATGTTGAGCTGCACCATTCACTTTTCTTTTCCTTTTCTTTTCTATATCTCCTACGTGTTGAAACAATAAGCCATCATAAGCAAATCACCATTCAAATTACATGCAACAAGACTCTTGGCCTCACCAAGGCTTCAATATTCCTTAAGAGTCCTAAACTAGGACTCTAATCCTACTGACAATCATTTTCAGAAACTATTGTTAGCACACATTAACATAATTAGATTATTAACAGGAAAGACATAAATCTATCACATGCATGATATCATGAAATCCATTCATCCTTGTTGGTCCAATTCAAGCCTAGAGTTTGAAATTTTCTCTGATACCACTTTGTAACACACCCGACCCCCTAACCTACTTAGGCTGGTGGGATGTCAAAATTCCATTTTCGTAAATGGTTATATTTTAGGGAATTAACTAGGAGGATGGAAACATGCTCACCATGAGCTTTCCATTAGTTATCCTCATGGTCGAAAACTAGGTTCTAGCATGATATAGATGGCCCTCCAAAGCCATGTGGTATTTTCCTTCCACCACGTTCCCATTTTGGCATGGCTACTGTTATCACTCCAGGAAACTACTTAGGGTTGTAAGCTAAGTATGCCTGGTAACTTAAGAATTGAATATTTTTCGGTAGGTGGATCAATGGGATACTAAGATAGCACAATGGAGAGATGACATATCCAAATAGCTTAATGAACCAGTGCTTTTAGAAACTGTAAATCAGATGCCAATAGCAGAAAAGGTGTGAAGAATATTGCTTAGACAACCAAATACATTGGAATGCAGGGTTTAAATAACCAAATACATAAATAATGCAGGGTCACACTAAGCAAATGAG
>JASDQU010101384.1:296539-321552 GCA_032191745.1 Picea mariana
GGTGAGATTATGATTCGGTGAAATGAAAAAACCGTATCTCTAAAAATACACAACGAAAAATTATGGAAAAATTATATTCATAATTGTTAAAATGTTCTCGTCAAAAGGGTATTTTTAGATTTTACTTTTAAGTAAAAATTAAGATAGATACATGTTGTAGAAAAACACGTGTTTACAATATGCAACGTTTTCAACTTGGTCAACTTAAAAAAATTCTAGAAATTATAATATTCATCCATTAGATTCAAAATTATAGTCATAATAAAATAGAGTCTCTTTAGATTGTTGCTGTATATTTCATTTCTTAAAAACATAATTTTAATAACAGATACATTGTTGTGGAAAACAATAACTCATTATCATTCATTTCATATTTAATGAACATACTGTTAAACAATTGTCAAATTGACATATCAAATCTTGATAAAAAAAAATTAAAAAATAGTCATTGGAAAGATAACAAAATTATTTACAAGTTTTGTTTTTACTGTAAAGTGAAATTCTAAATAAAAAAAATACTTTTGTATGCCAGAAGTTGAAGAACTTGTGAAAATACAGTTTTTTTTGTCATAAAACAAGCAAAAGTGTTACCCAGCTTCATGATTTTACCCGAATGCTTTACACAATACTCTCCTTATGAAATGTAACCTCTTTCTCCCTCTGTGTTCTTACCTTTGGAGGTGTTCTAGGTTCTAGGAGCACCATCAAATATGTAATGTAGCTTCCATAGTTCTCCATATGATGTGCTATCTGCTCAATTTTCTCATCTGTTGGTAAACGCTCACCTTCTTGCGCGCTGTCAGGAATTTTTTTAAACACTTCTTCCACCTTTTGCTGCATTCTTCTATTATGTTTCTTTAATGTATCTCTCTCAAACTAACCTGATTGATTGTCAACTTTAGTGTTCTCTTTAATTCATTGGCCAATTGTAGACATGTTGCATCTGTGTGTGCCCTCGACTGAATCTCCTGTGTGACATTGATTTGTAGTTTGTATACTGCCTTCGTTGGAAACTTGGGTAGTGTTGGGCCTCATAAATGTGACATTTATATCCACCTTTTCCTTCACTGTTCCTTACATTTCATCGTCCCATTAACCTTCCATCATAACATTTTCATAAATACAGTTGGGGTCCTCCTTATTATTTTCCATTATATTCATTTTAGTATTATAAGTGAATTTGTGATTAATATTAGAAATTAACATATTTTCATTATATATCAAGGCGGGATGAGTTTGATGATGTGTACAGGCATATTTCAAGATTCCAACAAATTCAAAGTTCACCACCTATCCTCAAATTCGAATTACATATTCAAACTTTGAAGATTTGAAAGAGATTTGAAGATAATCATTTAAGCTAACTTCAAGGAGAAGATCATGGAGATCTAGATAGGATATATTATCCAAGATATGTGTGGAGGATTTGAAGGAATAAGTTGAGAGAATAGTGGATCTGTCATTATGACACTCATGTATATAAGAGAGTGTTCTCTCTTCATTTAGGGAGATTAGCTTGAGGAGTTAGAGTTAGAGAAAGGGGATGTAATTCATAATTTAGTCTTGTAATTAGGATAAGGGGATTCTTAACATTGATTCTTTCATTGTTATGCTTTGTCATTTGATTCTTGTAATATAATTTGAGATTGATTTATTGTGGGAGCTCACATATGTTATGTCATCTTTTTACTCTTCACATGTTGTCTTTCCTTATGCAATTTCCTACATTCTTAGTTAGTCTTTCAATGCTTTCCTAGGTTAACTTCATTTTAGCAATTTAGATTAGATTACTTCCACTTCAGTCCTGCATATATAGTGTGTGTGCTTCGTAAGCCTACAAACCTTGGATTGAAAAAGTAAATAGTTGGGCAAGTACTACAACAGAATTAAACGACAATATTTCTGCCTAACATTTTGGCACCATTGCTGGGGAAGCACAATGGATTGAAGTTTAGTTTGAATTTTCATGAAAGTGTGATTATTCATTCTCCTAACTCTGAGGCGACATATGGCTAAGGGCATGTAAGGAGTGTTTCAATTCCTGCAAGCATAAGCGTAGATTTCAATTTCTCCAATTTCAATTTCTACAATTGTGAAGAGGTTTTCATGTGTTTCAGCAAGTGTGATTTTCAGTTCTTTTTTATTTTTATTTTGATTTGGGTGTTGTAAGAAACCCTTTTTTTTTTAATTTTGATTTGGGTGTTGTAAGAAATCCTTTTTGCAATATGATTTAACAATGAGTGTTACCTTGGAACTACTCACTCAGATCCTGACAGATGTTGGGATCTCCTCTTCCTTGGAAAAGGAGATCTTGACAAGGATTAAAGATTCAAATACTCCTCCAGGAACAGATGAAGATTTGACATCTGAAGGCTCCTATGCTTTTGATGATGAAAAAACATTTGAACAGGAGATCGAGGAAGATGAAGAGGAGTTATAGCAAGATCCGAGTGAGGAAGATCGCGCCTATGAAAGTTATATCGAGCAATGGTTCCAGGTAAGTACTCGATTAGATCCATTTTTTTATTTAGGAAGTTTGMAGTTACAACAACTAGATTCATTCACTCTCRAATATTTCCATTATTCATTTTAAAAATTACACTGAACATATTGTTGTTATTGTTACGTGAATGGCTCCACTGGAAATTTTCCTACACGTAACTAATGTTTAATTCTAATTAGTATATAGTAGATAGGTTTCCATTTTCAGTTTTTATTTTACCTCGAATAAGTATGCTCTCCTCCAAGATTCATGCGATTGCGAGGATCAGAAAATAAGATGTCTAAATTGATTTTAGGAAGAATTTCAGTTGCTGACTATGAAAAAATTGCCTAATCTGTTTGTCATATGCAATTTGTTCCATTTTCTCAAAATATAAATAATAAAAATTGCATCTTCATCCTTTGACCTACAAATAAACACAATACAAAAATTTTAGATGAATAAAACAAAGTCAAAATTTTACATGTTACAACATGCTGGTACAACGACATTTTACATGTTGTTATAGCGAAGTTTTACTTGCTGAAACAATGACGTTTTTGTTGTAACATTGGTTGAACCATGCCACGATTAAATTGTTTCTTCTCGGTTCATTTTATTTCTAGTTTTGAGTCACATCAACACCACCTTGTCCTCTGTATTTATCCTATAACCTGGAAATTAACTCTGCAACAAAACAATCAAAAGAAAAACCTTAGTTTTCAATTTGAATTTCTATATCGGAATAATGCATATATATAAAAAAAAATCAGTTTACAACAGGTTTATCAAAAGCATGGATATGGGATTAATTTACAACATTTGGCTTGGCATGAACCCTGCAAAATGAGAATATAAAAATGTTTCATCCAACATTCACCTGAAAAAAAAGAAGAAGGAACTAGCACGTTAAGGCACCTATGCTCAACTAAGATATCTACTGTGCATTCATTTAGAGGAAAATCGTTGACAGAGAATCACATTTTTTATATTCTTGTTGAAAAACAAAATAAAACTTAGCTAAGTGTGCCTGTTGTCATAAGAATTTCAAGGGTCTAGTTTGAGTTTTTATCAACTAAAATCCACAGATTGTTACGATCACTCATATATTTCAAGCCTGAATGTTATTATTAGAATTGTTTTAACAACACGTGTTATGTTTCCGAGATGGTGATTTTTGGTGATACATTGCATCTTAGGTTATGTTTCTTTATTTTTAAATCCTTGTTTTGCTAGAAGATCTCTTAAAATCCGGGAGCCTCCCTTTTCATTTTCTAGAGCTCCTCTCATAATCTGGATCAGAACGTGGATCTCACATTTATACCATCTTCTAGCTTAATTAGCGACTCCACTTCCCTTTCAGTGGATGTTGTTAATAAATAGAAATCTGTTGAGCCTATTTCTCTTCACTTTTTCTCCTGATTTCTTTGCATTGTTGATATTATCAAAGCTTTACAATCATAACCAATTGGTGTAATTTATTATCCACTCATGAGAAACCAAAAATATGCATCCATACATTCCAAGAATTATTTATCAGTTCTTTCTGGACGAATAATAATATTTGTGATTTCTCTGAAAATTGTCCAGCAATTGACATCCATTTGTAGATAGTCAACTTCGGATGGAATTTGTGAGCAAACAACGATGAATTTTAAAAATGTGGCACATGGGTTTTGTGCATAAGGGTCTCATTTAGTTGACAAGCAAGTAGTTTTTAAACATTTTACGTGGTTTGAGAGTAGTTCATATTTTTCGTAACATGCAGAAGTCAAATTTTGGGATGGTCGGTTTTTCAATGGAGGCCTAGATATTTGGATTTTGATGTAGCTTAGCTATTAAACTTAGTTACTATGACAGGCTACCAGTGATATGGAATGAGAAGGATCCAACAATTTTTGCAAAGGAAGCCATTCAGGAAGTCTGTCGATTACAACTTGACAAAGAAATGGTGGAGATGTGGTGATGATGGAGCCAACAGTGATGAGAATGACGATATGTGTATCGATCTGGCTGAAGGCATTGCTTATAAATTTTGACAGAGAAAAAAAAAAAGTAAATATGATAATCATTCGGCTATCCCTTTTTCTCACGGGTAGGATACAACAAAAATGATAATCTCTTTTAATAATATTCCATTTTGTATTATTGTTTTGATTTGACTTATGGTTGTTTAAAAAAAAAAAAAAACAATATATAAAAACCATAAAAAAGTAAAAATAAAAAATATACAACATTTTATTTATGTTTGTTTTTTATAATAATATTAAACATAAAAACATTTGTTTGTTTGTTTTATAAGATAATAATAACAAAAATGATTTATTTGTTTATTTGTTTTTTCTTAGAAAAAGAAATAAATAAATGAAATGCAAATTATATATCTATCTATCTATCTATCTATCTATCTATCTATATAAACAATTCGAACTTAAAAACAAAAACAAACAAAAATAAAATTGCAAATGGACTTTTTAATTCATTCATGAGAACAATTTCAATACATGTTTTTTTACGTTTAATACTCCTTTGTTTTTCTTAAGTCACTTTGGCAGCAATCAATGATGAAACCAACAAGTGCGGACAATAGGTATAACTGCATTTATTTTCTATTTTGAATTTGTTCAAATTTGTACTTAATCTTGCATTTTACATTCTACATTTCTCTCACAAGTTTGATTGCAGGATTAGTACTAAGTTTGATTGCAGGAACAAAGACACTCGTATTCCATGCTGCAGTGCTTTTCAAGAATCACAAAATTCTTCAAAGAACACATGCTTTGATAGACAAATTGAAGGAGCTATTACTCAACAGAAACATTTTGTTGATACACATAAACTCTTTATGCATCCTGATGTTTGTTGTTACACAGAAACATTTTTCTGATACACAAAAACTTTTTGCTAATTCTGATATTTGTTGATACATAGAAACATTTTTCCAAATTTCTGCATTTTGCCAAATTTCCTGTTGTGACACTATCCCAGTTCTCCTTCAAAGATGATTAGGAATCCTGGTGTTGAAGCCCATATTCCATTGCCTTAACTATCATGACTTCACACGTGACTAATTTTTTGAGTTTCATACATCATTTCCTTTATCTTTTTTCAGTTCATTTTTTCCTTTCCAGTTTTCCTTCTTAATAAAACAAACTCCCTTTCCATGATTACATTGCCTTAAACCCTGTTGCTATCGAGATATTTACATATATAGTCCTACCAATCTTTTTATAAACTCGCGTTGACTGATGTGGGATTCCTTAAGGCCCACCTTTCAATAGTCTTGCCCCATCTACCTCAACACCTTATCTGGGATATAGACTAGAGTTCCTTTTGAGTACCTAGGGGCTTGCATGCCTTAATGGCAAGTTCTCTTGCTAGAAATCACGGGAATACATCAATGTACCTTGATCGTTAGATCTTGCAAGTGGATCAACATCCACACCTCTATTCTCTCTTTGTAAGATGTACACAGGTACCTTAACACTCATTGACATCACTAGCGAGTTTGTCTTGCATTAGTTAATGACATCCATCAATGGCTGGTAATCCAATGATTTCTCTTCATGCTTGACACTGACACATTCATTCACATGATGAGAATTGTACCATTGGTTTTGTAGTGGGTGAAGACTATACACTTTTTCATGATCCCCTCAGCAGTTGTAGCAGTTTGATTTCAGATCTATGCGATTACCATAGTTCCATATTCTCTGCCTTCTACATTTCTCAAGATTTAGTAGTAGCAGTTCAGATTCCTTCACTTCCCATGATCTAGTTATAGCAGCAGCAACATTAGTAGTTCCATTTTCATGATCATGCAGCAGTGACATTTTCCATGCTCCAACACGATCCATATTCATATTGCATTGTTCATCATCATTATTGGGTAAGTGGAGGTATGCTCTTTTCTAATCTTTAATCATGTAATTCCCTATTTGCTAGTAATGAATATTTTTGGAAAATATTTCGTGTCGTGCTCTCTTTCCTTCCTTAACCTACACTAAGTTGCATGAGGATATGCAACCACTTCATTTTTTTTTGGGGGGGGGGAACTATTTCACCACATATTCATTACCATTATTCCATTTTACCACCTCATCATTCCATTTATGATTCACTATCATTTCTTCTCCAATGACACTTTGTTGCATTTCGATTGATATACATATTGGCATGATTCATAAAGATAAAGAAAAGGCTTTCTTATACACAATGATTCTTTCTTATGCACATTGAGATCTTATTATTATTTCCAGTGAGTATATGGCTAAATTATTATAGCAAGAAGACAAATAAGTGAAATGAATGTTGCAACAAATAAGTGAAATGAATGTTGTTAACACAAGAACCAATATTTTTTTATATTCATGGTTGTCACACAAGAACCAACCATAAGAAAATTTCACATGCTGTTACACATGTATTACATGTTGTTACACATGTATTTTACATGCTGCTACTTTGGTATTTCATATCCTGGAAATATTCATTGTTAAAAGAACATCATCAATCAAATCCATAATTTGAATGCCAAAAGTTCTTAAGACGATCCATGCATGGTTGCATGAGGACATGCAACRATTTAAGTTAGGGGGCATGTTGGGCCTTAGAAATGTCACATTTATATCCACCTTTTCCTTCACTATTCCTTACATTGCATCGTCCCATTAACCTTCCATCATACCATTTTCATAAATACAGYCGGGGTTCTCCTTATTATTTTCCATTATATTCATTTTAGTATTATAAGTGAATTTGTGATTAAATATTATAAATTAACACATTTTCATTATATATCAAGGTGGGATGAGTTTKATGATGTGTGCAGGAATATTTGAAGATTCCAACAAAGTCAAAGTTCACCACCTATCCTCAAATTCGAATTACATATTCAAACTTTGAAGACTTGAAAGAGATTTGAAGATAATCATTTAAGCTAACTTCAAGGAGAAGATCATGGAGATCTAGATAGGATATCTTATCCAAGATATATGTGGAGGATTTAAAGGAATAAGTTGAGAGAATAGTGGATCAGTCATTTTGACACTCATGTATATAAGAGCGTGTTCTCTCTTCATTTAGGGAGATTAGCTTGAGGAGTTAGAGTTAGAGAAAGGGGATGTAGTTCATAATTTAGTCTTGTAATTAGGAGAAGGGGATTCTTAGCTTTGACTCTTTCATTGTTATTCTTTTTCATTTGATTCTTTTAATATAATTTGAGATTGATTTATTGTGTGAACTCACATATATTATGCCATCTTGTTTCTCTTCACATGTTGTCTTTCCTTATGCAATTTCCTACTTTCTTAGTTAGTCTTTCAATGCTTTCCTAGATTAATTTCATTTTGGAAATTTAGATTAGATTACTTCCACTTCAGTCCTGCATATATAGTGCATGTGATTCGTAAGCCTATGAACCTTGGATTGACAAATTAAATAGTTGGGCAAGTACTACAACATAATTAAACGACAATAATTCTGCCTAATAGGTAGTCCCAATTCCAAATCATTGATGTCCTTTAATGGCTTCTATGTTTTGTCCTCATCCACTTGCAACATGTCTTGGGATATGCAAAAAATTTCACACCCCATTGATATTATTTGTATTTTCTCCTGCACTAGAACTGAACTTTCCTGAGGCATTTGTTGTTGCACATGTTCTTTCCTGAGGTATGGAAAATAAGGATTGAGGGACAAGTAGGGGTTGAGATGGAATTGACAACATGAGTGTAGGGGTCATAATGGATGTAGTGATGTTCTTTTCTAGTGCTAAAAGAAAGGTGAATGAGGGATGAGTTATTTTGAATGGGAAATGAGAGCATTGGAAAATTCCACCAAGGGAGTGAGGTATGGTTGTTGAAAAAGAGGTTGAATTAGGGTTATTATTCTATAGGGTTGGGTAAATGGAGGATGTGACTATAAAATACTATTGCATGAAAAGAATGATAAAGAGGGAAAGGTATTTATGCAAGCTTATTGGGTGGATTACAGGATTGTGGGGATAATTTGTTGTAGATGAGTAATTTCATAGGTTTTGCATTCTGTAAAGAGTTTATAAATGTTGTGGTACATGTGATATACTACATTGTTTTGGAATATTGTTTAATACTAAGAGGGGGGAGAATCAATATTGCTTCTTTTTCACAATATTTAACACAACTTAATCATTAATATTTTTAAACACAAAAAAATATCAACAAATAAGAACAATACAAATTTTTTTAACATGAATTACCATAAATGTTATTTTTATATATTTATATAAAGTTTACTTTTCATTTACAAGATACAACTTGTAGCAGACACCAATCCCCTGTTTTGAGCACCAACTCAAGGAGACAACAATCTCGTGTTTTGAGCACCAACTTAAGGAGACAACAATCTCGTGTTTTGAGCACCAACTCAAGGAGACAAAAATCCCTTATTTTTCAAGCACCAACTTGAGGAATATGCAACTCCCTGTTGTTCAAGATCCAACCTATAAAGGACTTTAATCCTCCCTTGCTCTACCCTTCCACCCTCATTGCATTTTTAATCTTCAAAATCCAATTTCTTCCTTTGGAGTATTCTTTTGTTTAGATATTCTTATTAAATCATCAATTCACCTATGTTTCTTATGTCTTCACAAACTTTTCTCTGCATTCTTTAATTATTCTTTTGTTGAATATGATTTTTTGAATGCCAAATATGATCTTTTGCCAATATATTATTGTCACTCCTGAATGAGTTTTATTGTCACAACTCAAATGATATGCTTATTAACTTGTTGGAATGTTTGGGATGACTCGGGTTCTACTTTAGGTTTCCAAAAAAACGTTGCAAACCATCGGCCCTTGTGGAGAAAATAAGGAAACACTACCCACATAATGCATAATGAAGTCTCACCCTATGTGGCTTTATGGGTGACTACAAGACCCAGATGTTTGCAGCCTTAGAAGGGATGTTTCTATGGGGATGTTAAATATGTTTTTTACTTCAACATTCATAATATTTATTATTCTAACAAATCATTACATTCAAATTTACCATTTTGTAACCATTCACATTCATTTCAGTTCATTCTGCAATAAATATCATAATCGTTCTAATGCACACTGCATTTTACTACTACAGATTCATTCGTTCAACATAAATAACAATATTAAAGAAACAATTCCACACATAGACACAAGGTTTTACCGTGGTTCACTCCCATGGGATACTTCCACAAATATCTGGCATTATTTTCTCTCTTATTCATCTTCATCAAGTTGTTGCGTTGCCTGCATTACATCTGAATATAGACGAATTTATTGGTAATGGTTAGGCTAACAAGATCACACCAAGATATACATATTTCGACCTTACCCTCAGTTACAATGAATATCTCTAAAAAAAAGACCCATAGATCATCTCACTATTAGCTCGAGAACTCTCAATAAAACTCATACCAAAAACTAACTCATGAACTCTTACATCTGAACTCTAACCATATCTCTTCAGATCTTACCATACATATTTATACTACAAAAATGGGTTAAAACTTGTTACAATAATGACCAAAACCTTAACCCACTAACCCTAAGTCATTTAGGTTTTTCCACTTTCTAACTTCTTGCACACGGTTGATCCACATCCTTCTTTCTTCCTTTCCTTCTTCCTCATGTTGTTTTTCCTTATTATCTAGCGCATGCTCCTTTTCTAGTCCCTTTTATAACTATCTTCCTTGATTGTTGCGTTGTTCCCCAAAATGGAATGTGCCAATAGACCCCCAAAACTTACATGTGGCTCATCCCGAGCCACTCAGGTAGTGTGTGCCTTCTGCACTAACTTGTCCAATTCCCGGAACCTGCCTGAAATGTCTTCAACTTTAGATTTTACATGTCTGCTCTTCTCTTCAACAGTCTCCACAGTCTGTGTAGTGATAGGATCCTTCAACAATTATTCATTCTCCAATCCAACCTGTTCAACCTAACCCTTAAATTCATCAATATTTTTCAGTTTTTTCTCTGCGCTTTCTTCTAGTGGCTCCAACTGCACCTTCCTTGCTTGATTCTCTTCTTGTATTCTCTTGAATTCTTCCTACAAGTTATTCAGTTCTTGTGCATTCCTGAATCCTCAATATATCTGAGATTTTCATCATCTTCTGCTTCTAATTTAAGTCTTGTAGCATTGTGCTTATACCTTCTTCTTTCTTGTCTAGCTCCTACAATTTTCCATCCTCCTGCAGATCTATCCATTATTGTTCTCTTTTGTTGTACAATTATGTGATTTCATGAATTCTTTACACAATACTCTCCCTATGACTTGTAACCTCTTTCTCCCTCTTTGTTATTACCTTTGGTGGTGTGATAGGTGCTAGGAGTGCCATCAACTCTATAATGTAGCTTCCATAGTTCTCCATAGCCTGTGTTATCTTCTCAATTTTCTCCTCTGTTGGTAAACTCTCGCCTTCTTACGCACTATCAGGAATTTTTTTAAACACTTCTTCCATCTTCTGAACCATTCTTCTATTGTGTTTCTTTAATGTATCTCTCTCGAGCTGCACCCGATTTATTGTAAACTCTATTGTTCTATTTACTTCATTGGCCAATTGTAGACTTGTCGCATATGTGTGTGCCCTCAATTGAATCTTCTGCGCGACATTGATTTGCAGTTTGTACAACTCATTCATTGGAACCTTGAGCAGTGCCAAGTCCAAATGATTAATTTCCTTTAATGGCTTCTGCAGTGTCTCCTCATCCACTTGCAACATCTCTTGGGTTATGGAAAACATTTCACTCCCCATTGATATTATTTGTACTTTCTCTTGCACTAGAACTAATCTTTCCTGAGTCATTTATTGTTGTCCCTATTCTTTCTGTTGCATTGTAGTGAGTTGAAGTTGTACCATTGTCTCTTTAACCTCTATCAACTTCTTAACTATTTGTTCCCTTTGCTTGTCGACATCATACCACACCTTTGTTACATGGTCCTGTACATTCTCTGCAACCAACTCTCTATCATCCTATATCAATGTAATCTTAGGAAATCCCTTATGCACCTTCATATTCTTCTGTTGTTCAGGTGCCTGCAATACTGTCCTCTTCATGGGAAGTTTCTTTGTCTATGATGTTGTAACTGGAATTTCCATGCCTGGTAGATCTCCTCATCCTAGTTCATCCTATGTGGGAACATTATTATCCTTCTATACTCCTCCATTTGTTACTTTTACGTGGTCCTTTTCTTGTGTTAAAGGTTTGGGGATAGGGTTCTTCCTCCTTGGATTTCCAACTGTTGCACTCCCTCTCATTTCCTTCGTGCATTATGTTGTCATTTTTGTATTTGTTGTTGGACTGTTTGAATTCTATGATGTCCCAACTTCTTCTTGTTTCTTACCTTTTGATACATTTTTAGAAACTACTGGTACTTCCATTCTTCAAGCCAGTCTTTCATGGTGCACTACACTTCCTCTTTTGTCACACAATACCTCAATTGTAGCCATACCTTCTTGGGATCCCTTTTGGCCTGAATCCATAGGTTGTGTCTAGAAGCCTGGAAATTTTCAATGCTTTGATACTCTTCCACCACTTCTAGTGGTATCCTCCATGTATCAGCCAACTTTTCCTGCATCTTGTCATAGTACATAGAAAATATGCTTTAATTTTCCTTCCTTTGTTTTGCGTCTAAAGTGTTCCATAACATTGTATACTTTGTTGTGCAACACTTCCCTAGCCTTGGGTAAAATTATTTGTATTTGGGTTCTCCCCAACACACCAAAGCTATCAATATAATCAACCATGCATAATGGAACTTCGTTCCAAGATCCCATGCATCCTTACAGTCATCCAAAAAAAAAATTAGTAAATATGGGGTCCAACTGAGTAGACTTCCCTTTGGGTACTGCGTGACTATGTCTATGACTCCTGCAAGTGCTTCTTCCTTGCGACATTTCCTTAGAAGTTTACAATCCATCATATTGGTCGCTAATATGGCTATTGGTTCACTTATTCTGTTAATGATCAACCCCCTAGATCCTCTGTCAGTGTTATATTTCTTCTTCATCTCCTCTGTTATAGATTTCTCCTTTGTCTTATCATCCAAATATTGTTCTATATTTTCTCCATCTATTGGAAAACATGTAATCTATGCAATTAAACATACATCTATTGACACCAGTTTGTCCATCCATAGAACACCCCAATGTACCAAGGCCAGTAGTTGTTTCACATAGGAATTTACATCTTTTCCTCTTCCAAAGTGGGTAATTTCCAATAGGTTCATGATACATGTGTTATACAATCCCACAATCCACTGCTTTAGCTCTAAAATTGGAACTTCTAATGGACCTATACCTTTTCTTTCCATATAGACTTATGGTAAAAAATCAAGGAACTTGTCCCTATCTGCAATATCATGGTCTGCATACTTTAGTTTATCCACATATCTTAACATGCCAGGAAGGATCTTGACTCCTTCAGGTATGCGCGACAATGTCAGTGTTACATATTTTGGTCTGTGCGGTGATGTTTGTATTGTCTGTTTTCCATTTATCTTTTTTGTTTCTATCGATGGATATGCTTCTTGGTGTGTATCCTTTTCCTCTTTTGGGTCTGAATATTGCTAGCCTGTAACATAATCCACCAGTACTTCCTCTGACTATTGCATTAGATCTAAAATAGGGTTATGCACTTCTTTGGCCTATCCTCTAGGGTCATCCAACTTTGTTTGTTCATCATTGTCCCCATCCATCCGATGTGGTTCTCCTAATATGATTTATTGTGGGGGGTTCTTCTCTATCCTAGGGTTTCCTGTTTCTCCCCACATCTCGACCTCCATATCCTCTGTCATTGGAACTTGTTTTTCTTCTACAAGTATAGGACTCACTACCTCAATGAATGGTGAAGAAATGGAATCCACGTCCACCACTCCCTCCACATGAATATTTACCCCCTCGTCCATTATATCTTGTGGCAACCTTACGACTCAGTGTATTTTCCTTATAGTTCGGCTAGGAGATACAACCCTCAGTGGTGCCATTATGCTAAATATATACTGGGTTTCTTTGAATCTTCTCTAAATCACCTCGAAATCACCTTCTCACACCAATTTTTTTCTCCATAGATCTCATTTTTTTAATGTCAATGAGTCTTTCCTTGCAAGTTTTATTCTTTTATAAGTCCCGTCATAAATCCTCTATCGCGTTTCACTTTTCTGACCACTTCCTTTTTCCTTTTTCCAACTTCTTTCTGTCTTGTCACCTTGTTCTAGCACGCGGTGTATTCCCATTCTTTCACACCACTTACTTTCTTATGCGCGTTGCATCATCTAACTCCCTGTCTACCACTTATCCATTTACTACATCTTTTTGTATTTTTCTTCTTTTTCCAATTTTTTTCATTCTCTTTCTTCTTTTTCCACTTATTTTTTTATTTCTTCTTTAGTTTCTACTATATACACTATGTACAACTCTACTTTTCTATGTTGCAACTACTAACGGTTACTAGGTCGACTATCCCTATACATATTCATTCGACTTCCATTCACCCATCCTTGAATCTATTTTCTTGTTAAATCTTTAAGTCGCATAACACCTCCATATATAACATAATTTATCTCATATGGCCCTAGCCAGAGCATCATGAATTTATGTGGGTGTTGTAAGTATTTACTGTCATAGAGGAGAACCATATCTCCTTCCTTAAAAAATTTCTTCTTAATGTGTCTATCATTGTTAGGGACCCAACCTCCCTAACCCCTCATGTAGGTAGAATAATATATTTCCATGTAATAAAGGCCAATATTAATAAGGCCTAGCAATAAGGAAGAATAAGTAAAATATAAGAATACCTAATAGAAGTTTTCGCTTTGTTGACGGGCGAAATTGACCATCTGTCAACTTGAAGAGCGAATCTGGTCCGGGGTTGTCTAAATAACCCAAGCCATTTGGTGTAACTCATTCTGACGGGTTTAATGGCTCCGTTAGCCAATCTAAGAATACTAAAAGAAATGAATAAAAGAGAGAAATAACTAACTAATTACTAAACACACACTATATATGTACATATGTTCAAATGTAACTATAGTAGTTGTATTTAAGAAGAAGATATACAAGTCTCGTTTATTTACGTGATTTACAAGATGCAAGTTTTAATTGAAACTTATGAAAAACGATGTGAAAAATGATTGCTTCTAGGAAGCAGATAAAGAAAGCACATAAAAATATTTATTGTTTTTCTTTTATAAATTTAAAGAATCTTGCAAAAATAGTTAATGAAACATGAACATATGGATAGTCAAAGTTGAACCATACATTCTAGTTTCAATGATATGTAAATGACAGAAAAATACAAAGAAGCTATCATGTCAGTGAATTAGTGAGGTGTATCCAAGCATCTATATGAGTGGTGAACGTCCAACTTCCATGTCCAAGAGAGAAATCTGCAATGAACCTTATGATTCTTCTAAATAAATTCAGAACATGTATTGGCAGCTTAGGTTTTAATGACAGAAAAGGAAACACAGACATAAACCTGTGATCTCATAATTATACATGATTACAACAAGATAAATCTGGAAGCAATCTATGCATTTTATCATTCAATTTAAAATTCAAAGATAAATCTCATTATTTAAATCGAAGATATAATCACAACATTTGTATTTTGATGAAGCAAATGATAGATGATATTTATAATATAAGCCTCCTACACATCACAGATCATTTAATGTAAATATATCAGACCTACACATGTAACAAGATTAAAAAAACATAAATAACAACATTATAAACAAAATGCTAAAGCCAAAATGCATATATGTTGTTCTATTAAGTTTTTGGAATCAATTGTCCATTCTGTAGTCCTGGAAGAAATTGTTTGGATAATAGACTTTAAAGATTGGAAAAATTAATACATAAATGATAATAATTAACCATGTATTGATAAAAAAGACTAAATCTATTTAAATCAATGCATAATCAATCATTCAAAGAATATGAATATATTATAATCAAATAAAACCAGTTTACTTACAGGACAAAAGCCATTAAGCAACTTGGAATTCCATATTCTTCTTTGAAAATATTCGTCCATTCTCCCAAAGATTCCAGCCATCCATTACTCCATTTGAAAAGAAATAAAAAGTTTACAAAATAAATAATATAAAAAAGAGAAAGGATTAAAATCCTCCTCTCCAATTCTTGGATCCTATTGGCTCTGATCTTTCTCATATATTTATAAAATGAATGAACAGTCTGGGCGTCACTATTAATTTCCGCCACCTGAAATTTTTCTCTAAAAGAGACCCAAATATCTCTCAAATCATGCATTTTTTTGGGAAAATCTCTATGATGAAGGTAAATGGGTCCATTTTGGTTCTGGGTTTTCACCCGTTTCCTCTAATTCCTCACGGTTTGGCTGCAATCAGTTATGCAAAATCATCTGTCTGATCTTGACGCCTTTCCAAATTTTATCTGTTGTTGCTCTTAAAATTATTTGTAGCAATCCAAAATTATTTTTGGATCAATCATCTTGAATGTATTTGGATAACAAAATCAAGCCATGATCAGATCCATATCAAATATTTGATAATAGAAACCTGTGAAAAAAAAATAAACCTAAATTAATAACCTAAACGTTGTGAATAAAACAAAATCTAGAAAAATAAAAAATGAATTTAAACTAACTATAACTTATAAACAAACACTATTTATAATTTGTTTTTAAATATGATCTAGAAGCTTCAAGTTAATGAAGAAAAATGATTAATTAAAGGTTTTAACAAAATGAAACAAATGATAGATAATTCTTTGATTATTATTATTTTGAAATGAGATGTAAAATGAAAAAAGAATTTAATTAATTAACATCACCAAATGGTTTCATGAAAATGAGATACCAACAAAGATATTATTTGATGACGTATTATTCAAAATAGCCAAACTTGCTAATGAGAAAAAGAATGAACACATAATCATAATTTAAATGAAAGTAAACATTTAATAAAAATTAAGGTTTTTTGTTTAAATTGAGATTTTTATGTTCGTTTATAACTTTTGACATATACTCTTGTAATGACTGTTTCATACTATAGTGAATGTCTTAAGTTTGTCTCAAAGCAAGCCAAGGCATAGAACTATTTGAAAAGGTTGATTTTGTAGCTCATTTTAATTATCAAGATTTTAATAGGGGCCCTTTAAATTTTGTAAAAATATAAGGGGAGTTGTTAGGGCCCAACAAATGGAAAATTACTGGGTGAAGCAGTTATCTCTGATCTGGTAATATTTCATCTTAGGAAGAAAATAATAAGACTGATAAAATGATTTAAGATCCCTGAAATAAATTCACTCTGAGACCATATGGTATTAGAATAAGCTCAATGTTATAACCAGACAATAGAATTTTCTTTGCAGGGGATTATAACCTGAAATAATGTCTTAATCAAAGAGTCACGATGTTTATAAAATAACTTCAATACCGTTGAAAGAGCCACTACTGCCAGCAGGCGTCCATAGCCTCAACAAGGATGTCATTTAACCTACTCAAATGCTTTAATCCCATCCAATAGTTGTATCCACATGATGTATACTTCCATAAAAGATAATTTTAAAACATATACCTGCTACCTCTCGACCCGACATTACTTCGTTGCCAGCAGGTATGTTCAGTACCCCGACGAATTTGTCTTGGTATCATGTGTGCATTTACCCCCTGCCAACGAGCCTGTTCAGTACCTCGACGGGTTTACACACACTTCCCACACATAAATGCTTTCAACCCTCTTATGCCACTTTTGAATAATAGTACAATTATAGATTTCTTGATGACAAAGAGAGCGGGGTTATACTGGAGGTTAATTGCAATACAGGTGAATAGTTGACAATGTTATTTATTTGCTTTCAAAACTGGAAGTTTTATCATGGTTTAGAGATTTTAGATTTCCTTTAAGAAATCATCTAAAGAATGGGGAAGCACTTAAAAGTGATTCCTTAAGAATATGGATGGTGTAAAAAGTTTAAAGATCATCGTAATTCTGAAAGATTTAAACCATATCTCTGGTGTAATACTCTAGCAAAGATAATTTGATGACAAAATGAGAGTGGCAATTGACTTAAAAATCAATTGTCTGAGCTATATCTTAATATTAGGACCTCTTTGAACTATTTCAATTTGCTTGAAAAACATAAATGCTTCCTTCGACAATAGTTCTTTGATCAGAAATATATTGATTCAAAAATAAAGATAAGAAGAAAACTCATTCAAAATAATCAAAGAAAATAAAAACACACAACAAACCAAATCAAATTTTATTAATGTGATTCAAAATCAGAAGTACACAAAATCAAAACAGCAAAAGAAAACTTTTTAGGAAATGATTTTGGCCAATGATAAACTTGAGTTTTTGTATCCACTATCATCTCACTGTAAAATAAATGAAGAACTAAATCATATAAAATATTATGTGCGAGCAAGTTCTTTTCTTAAGATAGTGATGCATAAGATGTTACTTTGACCAAGCATTATTATTAAAAATAAAAGAGACTAAAAATAGGAAAATCCTTATTAAGATGAGTGTAGTCCTACTCGTGGAACCTTGGGTCAGGGTTCAATTGATAGTTCAAATTTACTTATTTCTTTACTTTCCATTTAAAATTTTCATGATGATAATGCGTTTATGAAAAGAAATATTCAACGAAAAGAAGAGAGAAAAAGATTTAAAGTGGACTTCCCTGACAACATTCATATTATGGTTCTCTTGGTGTTCCCGCTTGTGTTCATAACTGCATTATTACAAAGAGAAAAACTGAGAAATAAAACTAAAAGAAAACCTACTCCTAAACCTACTTTAACTACTAAACAAGTCAAAAATACTAAGTGAAGTCATGCTTCCAATGTAGTCATCGGAGTAACTCTAGTCCTGCAATGGAAACAAGATAAAATATTAGTAACAAGAATGGTAGTATATCTAAAAATAACAAAAAATATCATACTTACCTTTATCATCATCATTTAAAAACAAAGCAAGCATGATCTTACCATTCTTTTGAAACTTCTTGATGTATGAATCCTCCAACCATTCTGCAATATGGTCATGATATGAGTCATAATGGCATGTAAGAGTGTAAGTAAGTTTGGAAAACTTATCAATATTATGGGGACCTGACATAACCATCAACCAATGCCGAAATGCCCCATCCCCCTGACAATTCTCCAAGTGTTCATCAATTTCTTCACACAGAGGATCTAAAAAAATCATGTGATGCTTACTTCCTAGATATTTATGTAGAAACAAAGAAAGCACAACTTTATCTTTATTATGAAGATTTTTTAGATACGAATCTTCAATCCATTCTAAGATCATGTCATAAAAATTAGGATACAAGATATGACTTTGATGAAATGGATATATCAATGGGGAACACATCATAAGAGGATTCATGACATCAGTTAGATTATTGGTTTGAATGCTTCCTTTGATGAGATTGATCGTTTCAAAATGTAAAGCATAAAGATTAAAATTCAAACTAATCAAAGAATGAATATGTAATGTAGAATATTCGATTTCCATAAGGATGAGTGCATTGTCTTTTTCAAAAATAAATCGTGTAAAATCATCTTGCAACATGTCATTTTTCCATCTAAGTGATGAAAGTGAAAGAGCGTCAAATCCGATTTCATAAATGTTATGTTTGGAATTAATTTCTCCAAATTTTGGCATATCGAAAAGATTTGATTGTGATGGCAAAGAGTAAGATACCGTGGGTAAAGTATCAAGTCCACCAGAATCTAAGAAGAGATCATGATATAAAGAGTAAAAGGAATCAGAAATAAGCACATGAAAAGAATCTCTTGACATATGATATTTAACAATGGTATTCTCAAGACATTCCTCTTCATTTTCATTAAAACTTTCACTCTATTTTGGTGATAAATTCTTCAACATAATATGATCATCTAAATTTGTCTCTTGTACGATAGATAATTCAAAACTTTCATGGAAAACATTTGATCTTTCATATTGATAAGGTACGATTTGTAGATGAGGGTTTAAGATTACTTCTTCCAATTGTAGATCTACATCTCTAATCAGTTTCATTGGAATGTTAGAAAAATTTAGATCATTTTCATCACCTAAGTCTTCTTCAATAACCGAATTTAAATACTGATTAGAGAAAGAGTTAGGAGAATGAGGACATTCACCTTGACCCAAAATCGAATCTTCTTCCACGATGGTTGATGACTGACAATACAATGATTTAGAGGAAAAACCAATTTGATTTTCAGTAAGAACATTTTCAATAGATTCTACCTCCCTCGCTTGTTCAACATTTTCGGATGGATCCCTCTCATCCCGTGAACACAATTCTTCTTGAAATTGAGTGATAGTATTCATAACTGCTTCATCATTTGCAATCGAATATGACTAGATGTAAGCATCATAGAGACGATTTAATAAAAATGTCATGTCATAAAGATTAAATTTACAAAGAACATGATGGATTCTTGTCAAAAAGCCTTTTGAAGATGAATTGCCATTGATTAACAAAGTCTGAAATTCTTCACATAATTGATTGTAATCATAGATTTCAAAAGCATCTAAAAATTCATCTACAAACTGAAACCAATAAAAAATGTGATATGATGGAAAAAACTCAAACCAATGTTTAATCCGACCCCTAAAAGTAAAAGCGAACAATCTGCATAAAACTTTTAAATCGGAAATGTCATGTTTGATGCATTTTCACCAAAACTTGTTAAGGTGGTCTTTAGCAGATACATCCCCCCTAACATCAAAGGTGAGTTTGGAAAAGCGATTGACTGTCTCGTTGGGAACATCAAGTAATGGGAAGTGGAAAGCATGTTCCAACACAGTGATTTAGGGAGCCATGGGAGATTAATTAAATCTGAAACAAAGACTCCTACAAGGCCATCTTGTCAGTATGACCCTCCTTCTAGCGCCATTTGTTGACAGGCGAAATTGACCATCTGTCAACTCGAAGAGCGAGTCCGGTACGAGGTTGTCTAAATAACCCAAGCCGTTTGGTGTAACTCGTTCTGACGGGTTTAATGGCTCCGTTAGCCAATCCAAGAATCCTAAAAGAAATGAATAAAAGAGAGAAATAACTAACTAATTACTAAACACACTATATATATGTACATATGTTCAAATGTAACTATAGTAGTTGTATTTAAGAAGAAGATATACAAGTCTCGTTTATTTACATGATTTACAAGATGCAAGTTTTAATCGAAACTTACGAAAATCGATGTGAAAAATGATTGCTTCTAGGAAGCAGATAAAGAAAGCACATAAAAATATTTATTGTTTTTCTTTTATAAATTTAAAGAATCTTGCAAAAACAGTTAATGAAACATGAACATGTGGATAGTCAAAGCTGAACCATACATTCTAGTTTCAATGATATGTAAATGACAGAAAAATACAAATAAGCTATCATGTCAGTGAATTAGTGAGGTGTATCCAAGCATCTGCATGAGTGGTGAACATCCAACTGCCATGTCCAAGAGAGAAATCTACAATGAACCTTATGATTGTTCTAAATAAATTTAGAGCATGTATTGGTAGCTTAGGTTTTAATGACAGAAAAGGAAACACAAACATAAACCTGTGATCTCATAATTATACATGATTACAACAAGATTAATCTTGAAGAAATCTATGCATTTTATCATTCAATTTAAAATTCAAAGATAAATATCATTATTTAAATCGAAGATATAATCACAGCATTTGTATTTTGATGAAACAAATGATAGATGATATTTATAATATAAACCTCCTACACATCACATATCATTTAATCTAAAGATATCAGACCTACACATGTAACAAGATTAAAAAAAACATAAATAACAACATTATAAACAAAATGCTAAATCCAAAATGCATACATGTTGTTCTATTAAGTTTTTGGAATCAATTGTCCATTCTATAGTACTGGAAGAAATTGTTTAGATAATAGACTTTAAAGATTGGAAAAATTAATACATAAATGATAATAATTAACCATGTATTGATAAAAAAGACTAAATCTATTTAAATCAATGCATAATCAATTATTCAAAGAATATGAATATATTATAATGAAATAAAATCATTTCACTTACAAGACAAAATCCATTAAGCAACCCGAAATTCCATATTCTTCTTTGAAAATATTCGTCCATTCTCCCAAAGATTCCAGCCATCCATTACTCCATTTGAAAAGAAATAAAAAGTTTACAAAAGAAATAATATACAAAAGAAAAAGGATTAAAATCCTCCTCTCCAATTCTTGTATCCTCTTGGCTTTGATCTTTTTCATATATTTATAAAATGAATGAACAGTCTGGGCGTCACTATTAATTTCCGCCACCTGAAATTTGCCTCTAAAAGAGACCCAAATCTCTCTCAAATAGTGCATTTTTTTGGGAAAATCTCTACACGGAAGGTAAATGGGTCCATTTTGGTTCTGGGTTTTCAACCATTTCTTCTAATTCCTCACGGTTTGGCTGCAATCAGTTCTGTAAAATCGTTTGTATGATCTTGACGCCTTTCCAATTTTTATCTGTTGTTGCTCAAAAAATTATTTGTAGCAATCCAAAATTATTTTTGGATCAATCATCTTGAATGTATTTGGATAATAAAATCAATCGATGATCAGATCCGTATCAAATATTTGATAATAGAAACCTGTGAAACAAAAAGAAATCTAAATTAATAACCTAAAAATTGTGAATAAAACAAAATCTAGAAAATTAAAAAATGAATTTAAACTAACTATAACTTATAAACAAACATTATTTATAATTTGTTTTCAAATATGATCTAGAAGCTTCAATTTAATGAAGAAAAAATATTAATTTTAGTTTTTTACAAAATCAAACAAATGATAGATAATTCTTTGATTATTATTATTTTGAAATGAAATGTAAAATGAAAAAAGAATTTAATTAATTAACATCACCAAATGATTTCATGAAAATGAGATACCAACCAAGATATTATTTGATGAGGTATTATTCAAAATAGTCAAACTTGCTAATGAGCAAAAGAATGAACACATAATCATAATTTAAACGAAAGTAAACATTTAATAAAAATTAAGGTTTTTTGTTTAAGTTGAGATTTTTATGTTCGTTTCTAACTTTTGACATATACTCTTGTAATGAATGTTTCATACTATAGTGAATGTATTAAGCTTGTCTCAAAGCAAGCCAGGGCATAGAACTATTTGAAAAGGTTGATTCTGTAACTCATTTTAATTATCAAGATTTTAATAGGGGCCCTTTAAATTTTGTAACCTTATAAGGGGAGTTGTTGGGGCCCAACATGCCTCTAGAAGGATGTTTCTCTAGATTGTTCTTTTGGATAGATAGATTTAGTATAAATAGGAGTAGAGGGTATGAGAAGTTTTGTCTTGAAGAATTATTGTAATAGAGCTCTTCTCTGCTAGAGTTTTCCCCCTCGAAGAGGTAAGTGAACATTGTTTCCTGTCAATAAAGGTATAATTATGGTGTTGTGGTTCCATATAATTTGTTTTTTGTTGTTATATCTCCGTTATTTATGTATTTTGTTGCTATTACAGTGTTGTTCTCTTCATTATTTCTCTTTTCTACTAATATAATAGACTCAGTACCTTACAAGTGGTATCAGAGCACTTTCCTCAATAGAAAATTGTGGGTTAATATTTTTCAAGGTAGAGACGTATTTTGGTGCCTTAAAGCTACATATCTATGTCATTATGCACATAAACCCATGGTCGGGGAGTAATACATGCAGTAAATACAAGTGGTACTTAAGCGCACATCTATTGGCCACCCTTGTAACCCCTGTTGGTACCCCTTCAAGTGGTAGCACATTAGACAACACCTGTATATAGATCAACCTAGATATCCTGAAGCCCTCTATAGATGAACCAATTGGCCTCCTGACTGTTATATTGTCTCCTGACTGCTATAGTGCCATCGAGAAAAAAACTTTGGAATATACTCTCTAGTACCTTGGTAGTCAGGTAGTACGACTAAGGGATTGATCTAGCCTCTTTAGTTGGTGCCTTGAGATATTGGGTCAAGTAATACTATTAGACCCCACATGTATATAAGAGAGCTATAGCACAAGGAAAACCCTTGTCTGTAGAACCTTTGAATACCCTGACCCTTAGGAAGGAAACAAAAACATAATATACAAGACCTGTTTCCGCTCAACTATACCTCCTACATTCCAGTTGCAAAATTATTACATATTTCTTCCTTTTAAGAATTTGGGCATTTCAACATTGCAATATTCTTCATCTCAGAGTATAACTCTACGGGAGTAACAAAAAAAAATTCTAGATTCTATTGGCACCATTATTTGATCCCTTTCCTATTGGATTCCTCTCTTTGCCCTTATCACAGTCATACCTATGATTTTTCAACAAATTTTTTTTCTCATGGATCCGACCCCCTTCTGACACCCTTACTTGGGCCTTACCCCATTGGATTCCCCTCGTCGCCCTGATAATCATGATACCAATCACATATAACCCATTTTATTTGTGGTCTCACCGGTCCCTTTTCTTTTTCCCTATTCATCATGGCCCACACCAGTAGCCAAGACTTGGAAGCCTGCTTCAATTCCTTGTCCTCTACTTTCACAGAGACCCAACAGGAAGTGAGGAATCTTACTGCCAATATTTTCACCATCAATAAAAACATGCATTCCTCAATAGATGAAAAAATGGAAACCATCAAACAAGACCTTGCTACTTGACTTGCATGCTTCACTAATATTATTTGCACCAAGCTGAATATCCCTACAGATCTTCCCTCCTCTAACCTACCTTTGCACTCTAAAGGTGAAACTTCCTCTAATTCCTAGAATTTTCAGCCCCATCACTTTCAACGTGACCTATGCCTTCCATGTGTGGATGTGAACAAATTTGATGTCTCAAATCCCACTGGCTGGGTAAATAAAATGGAATAGTTTTTCCCTTTATATGGAATTACAGATGAGTTTGGACAAACTCCAGTATGGTGTTCTCCATATAGACCAAGAATGTTGGCAATGGAGAAAAAATGTCTGCCAAGGGTATGTGGCTTGGACACAATTTGTGGCAGAGATTTATGAATGATTTGAAAATGACACCAACCATTTAGGTTGTTTGACAAATTTGAAACAATCTAGCATAGTGGAAGAGTTTATAGCTTCTTTTGAGAAACTGGATTTCCGTACAGAGGGCATGTCTGATGCTTTTTTATGAGAATGTTTTATTAGTGGCCTCAAGGATGAGATTGGTGCCCATGTCCTCATGGCTTGGCCTCAGAGTTGGGTGTAAGTTGTTATCATTCCAAGAGTCACCCTAGATTGTAATCAGGTGAGCTTGGTAACATGCAAATAATTTAAATTTAATCTTGAAAGATAATCTTTAAAGTCACATGGATTTGACCATAAGGACAATCAAATTCATCTACTGTACACATTCCCAACTACAACAAAACTGGCCTTAGCAACTTCAGATCAGACAATAGACTTGCCAAATGGATGAGGAAAAGAAAACTATGATCTGAACATGTCAAAGATACTT
>JASDQU010101384.1:322119-338721 GCA_032191745.1 Picea mariana
TTTGAGAGTTATGGCCTTACAAAGTTGGAGGACCCTCATATGTCATATAGAAACCCCAAAATCTCAAAGTAGTCAAAGTGGTTTAAAAGATTTTAAAAGGTAAATAATAAAGTGAAGTAATGAGTGTATTATAATTCAAAGTTAATACAAAATAAATTATTTCAATAATAAATATAATGGAGAAATTAGAAGTGGGTTAACCCTAAAATAAGGAGAGTGGGGCCAAATGACCTAGAAGATGTTTTTAAGGAAGCTACTTGGAGAGTATAAATAAGAGGCAAGGCTCTCTCATTTTAGTCACACTTGAGAATATTGAATATATATAGGTGTCTGAGGTAACCAAGGATATATAAGCCGAAATTCTGAGGGAAGGTGAAGAAAAGAAGGCCGAAATGCAAGGAAGGATAAATTCTTTTGGTGGTGCTTTCTAAGGTATGTTATTTACAGGTCATATCACCATTTGCGCTATAACTATTTTTCTATAATGAATTAGACCATGAAATTGCTATGATATTGAGAAAGCATGTCCAAGTATCTGTGTTAAAATATTCAGTTTTTGGGTCATTATAGTTTTGGCGTTACACACCATGGAAAATAGGGTTTGTGACTAGTCCCGAAACTAGTCAAAAATAGGTGTTTCAGGTAAAAACGCCATAACTTATTCATAACAAATCCAAATTAAGTGAATCCAAATGTGTTGGTTAGGGTACAACCTTTAGTAATTTTTTTCATAGTTTTAGATCAATTCAACAAATATTAGGTGCAGGGCACACTCTACAAGGTCGCTCTCTAGAATAAGCCAAAATTCAGCAAGCTATGCAATTTTTTCTATAACTCTTTTTCTGAGAGGTTCCAAGTAGTGACACCTAGAGGAATTGCATAAGAAACACTGAAGAACATTGTGTATCAGTTTGAGGTCTTTATACATTACAGGTAAAAAGTTATGATTACTTTAAGTTAGGGTTGTTGACTAATCCAAAACTAGGCATGTGAGACTAAAGAAAAGTTTGATGAAAATGCTAGTCTCTTGTTGTTGAAGTTAAGGAATATTTGTAGGAATTTGATCATATACACTAGGTCTATTACAGATCTACAAATTATATTTGTATGATGAAATTGATGAGGGATTTTGGTTGAGGTACATGTTGAGTGCATGGTTGAGACAAGTAGTTGATGAGTTGGCAGATACATGAGGTGGATAGTTGATTATGTTGGTATATATTGATGAGTCATACTTGATGAGTAGTTGACACATGATTGGTACATACTTGGTACATGGTTGGATTCACTTGTTTATGGTATAGATTGATTACAGGTTATTTGGTACAGGTTGGTGCATGGTTGATGCACTTGTTTATGGTACAGGTTGAGCAGGTTTCTTCAGAAATCAGTTTAACCACTGAAAGGTAGATTATGGAAAGTACCAACTCATATAAAAATGGAATACCATAGTTTGATGGAAATAAGTATGCATTTTGGATCATAAGGATGAGGACATATATATAGGCACATGAATTTCAAGTTTGGCAATCAATTGTAGATGGATACATAGCACTAGAAGTTCCATGAACAAATGACAAAGTAGTAAAACTCGGAGAGAATAATTCCAAAGCCACAAATGCACTTTTGAATGGTCTCAGTGATATGGTATTCATAAAAGTTTCACACTATAAATCCACTAAAGATATTTTGGTCAAGCTTCAAAATATTTTTGAAGGAGATACAAAAGTCAAAGCAACAAAGCTTCAGACTTACAAAGGTCAGTTCGAACAACTAAAAATGAAGGAAGATGAATATATCACATCCTACTTCTTACGAGTTGATGAAACAGTGAATGCAATCATATGATTGGGAGAAGAAATTGAAGAATATGGAATTTTTCAAAAGATACTAAGATCTCTTCCTATGAGATTCAACCCTAAGATATTAGCACTAGAAGAAATATCGGATCTGGAATCAATAAGCATGGACGAATAGCATGGAATATTCACAACATATGAAATGAGAACTGAGTAGGAAAATCCATATGTAAAAGAAGAAACCTTCAAGGCATCCAAAAGATCAAAGCAAAAGAAAAAGGAACAAGAAGAATATAGCAACATCAGTGACGCCTCGAAATATGATGAAGAAGTGGCCAACTTCGTCAAAAGACTGAACAAGGGAACCAACAGTAGGTATATAGGTAAACTCCCTTTAATTTGTTTTAATTGTGATGGTATTGGTCATTTTGCTAACAAATGTCCTCATAAGAAAAAAAAATGATGAAGGTTACTCAAAAGGAAAACACACAAAGAACGTTTTCAAGAAAATTTTATACACCAAAGAAGACATCTCATCATCAGATGAAGATGAATTCAATGACAATGAGACAGGAAGATTTCTATTCATGGCAGTAAAAGACTTTGACAAAGAAGACTATGAAGAAGAATATGAAGAAGCCAAAGAAGAATGAGAAGAAGTCGAAGAAGAAATTGAAGAGGCAGAATTTGACTATCGAGAAGAATTATTGTGTGCCATAGAAGTTATCAGAAGAGAAAAGAAGAAAAACAAGAAACTACAAGCAGAACTAGACAAGAAAAAGGACACTCTAGAAATAGAACAAATGATCTCAAAATTGAAGGTTCAAATAGAAGAAGATAAAAGAATTGAAGAAGCACTCAAAGAAAAGCTAGAAGAAAAGGACAAGATCATTGGAAACTTGGAAGTAGAGGTTGTTAGAAAAAACAAGACCACGAGCAATAAAATAAAACAAATGCAGAAAACAAAACACAGAAGATACACAATACAAGAGAGAGACAGATTTACATGGTTCACCCAGTGTGGGTTACGTCCACCAAAGAAATTTTCAGGTCCTTCCTTTATTATTATCCAACAAATGAAGGTATACAACCTACAACAAAACTCGTTGTAACTTCCTCTTCTTTCTCTCATAGTCTCCTCTCTCAAAATACAATATTCACCATCTATCATAACCGCAATACATTTCCCTCATAAAATAGGGTTGCCTTCTAGGGAAAAAAAACCCTAAAATAATCTCTACCGTTAAATCTGCAACCTTATAATGAACGGTCCAGATTTACAATGAAATTACAATATACATTTACAAGGAAATTTTTTCCTTCGAGGGCTTCGCCCCCGAACCCCTGCTGGGGGGCCGCTTTCCCCCAGACTCCCCAGCTGGGGGGATAGCCGCCTTGGACCCACAGAGGGGGTACCCCCCCTCTGCACTCCCCCATGTGGAAGAGTGTACATACTTCTAGGGTGTAAATACTTCATGGGGTATAAACATGGCTGAAAGCAAGGACCTCTGAATCAGGAAGATAATTAGGCTCCACAACCAACAATCTTCCACTTGGAGACTGATCTCAACAAATCCACCGCTGTTGTTTATGATGGACTATGAACCTTCTTGGACCTGGAAAATTTCTCATCTTCATCTTCATTCTTGAAGACCAACTGAAACTGAGCAGGAAATCAATTTCTCCCTGGTTACTCCCTGTGGTAACATGTTTGCAGGATTCTAGCTAGTGTGTCTCTTTTTCAACTTCAAATTTCCATCTTCCAAGGTGGATCGTATGAAGTGGTACCTCAACTGTATATGCTTAGTATTCAAATGGAAGGCTAAGTTCTTTGCAAGGTGAATGGCACTCTAACTGTCACGGTACAACCTGTTGTTCTCCTTCTTCTTTCCCAATTCCTCCATAAACCTCTGTAACCAAATCATCTCTTTACTAGCCTCTGTAGAAACAACATACTCTACCTCTGTTGTTGAAAGTGCAACAACCTTTTGCAGTTTCAAAATCCAACTTACTGTTGTTCCACCTATAGCAAAAACATACCCTGTGGTGCTCCTCCTTCTATCTTGATCACCTGCCATATCTGAATCAACATATCCTTATAGAAAAGTGTCTAAACCTCCAAAACATAATGCATGAGTAGTAGTACCTCTCAAATACCTGAGAATCCACTTTACTACCTCCCAATGTTCTTTAGCTGGATTGTTCATATACCTGCTCATAACTCCCACTGCATGTGCAATATCTGGCCTTGTGCAAACCATTGCATACATCAAGCTGCCAACTACTGATGAATAAGGGACCCTGGACATGTATTCTATCTCCTCCTATGTCTTGGGACACATTTCCTTAGTTAATTTGAAATGGTTGGCCATAGGTGTACTAACTGGTTTTGCATTCTGCATTCTAAACCTCTCCAACACCTTCTCTGTGCACTCACCCCGAGACAATGTCAATTTGCAATTTTTTATGTTTCTTGTTATTCTCATGCCAAGGATTTTCTTTGCAGCACCCAAATCCTTCATTGCAAATGAATTGGCTAATTTATTCTTGAGCACATTTATATCCTGCACATTAGACCCTGCAATAAGCATGTCATCTACATACAATAGAAAGATAATAAAGCTTCCATTTTCTAACTTTTTAAAATAAACACAGTGATCAAAATGACATCTACTATAACCCTGTTCTGTCATAAACCAATCAAACTTAAAATACCACTAACTTGGAGCTTGCTTTAGTCCATACAAGCTCTTCTTCAACTTAAATACCAAATTCTCCATCCCTTTGACCTCATACCCCTGTGGCTGTTGCATATAAATCTCTTCCTCCAAATCCCCATGGAGAAAAGTTCTTTTTACATCTAACTATTCAAGATGCAAATATTCTACTACCACAAGACTTAAAATAGTCCTAATTGAAGTCATTTTAACAACAGGAGAAAATATTTCATCAAAATCTATAACTTTCTTTTGTGCAAATCCCTTTACAACAAGTCTAGCCTTGTACTACTTTTCTCCTCCATCTTCTTCCTTCAATTTTTAAACCCATTTATTCTGCAATGCTCTTTTTCCTGTAGGCAACTGAACCAAGTCCCAAGTCTAGTTATTTTCAAAGGAATCCATTTCCTCTTTCATTCCTTGCTCCCACTTCTTTTTGGTGTCTACCTGCATTGTCTCTTCATAACATTCTGGTTCACTAGATTCAGTCAACAATAAATAATACAATGAAGGAGAGTATCGTTCCAGAGGTATACTTAACCTGGTAGATCTTCTAACAATACTTGCAGGTGTTTGAGGTACCTACTGCCTCTGTTGTTGTACATTTTGATTTTCTGGTTCCTTTGGAATTTCTTTTTCAGTGATCTCATCAAGCATTGTGTATTTTTGTTTTTCTTTTTTCTGTTTCTTTCCCTGCAACTGATCTTTGTACATGACCTTCTCATTGAATATGACATCTCTACTCCTAATGATTTTTTTATTTTCATAATCCCATAAGCGATAACCAAAATCATTAACACCATATCCAATAAAGGTACACTTCTTGGATTTTGCCTCAAGATTTGTTCTATTTTCTTGATCAATATGGACAAATGCTTCACAACCGAAAGTTTTCAAAAAAGAATAGTTTACCTTTTTTCCTGTCCATTCCTCCTTTGGAATTCTACCATCCAAAGAGCTTGAAGGTCCTTTTTTGTTAAGTAAACAACAGTATCTACAGAATCTGCCCATAACTGTAAGGGCAAACCGGCATGCAATCTTATACTCCTTGCACGCTCCATGATTGTCTTGTTCCTCCTTTCTGACACACCATTTTCTTGTGGTGTTCTTGGAACTGTCTTCTCTCTACGAATCTCATGGTATGAACAGTAATCATCAAACTCCTTGTTGCAATATTCACCTCCATTATCTGATCTAAGACACTTCAACTTTTTTCCTATCTCATTCTCAACTAAATCTTTCCATTTCTTAAAAGTATCAAAAACATCAGATTTTTGTCGAATGCAATAAACCCAAGTTTTTCTAGTTGCATCATCAATAAAAGTAACATAATAATTAGAGCCATCAAGATATGATACCTGAGCTAGTCCCCATACATATGTATGCACAAGCTCTAACCTTTCATTCTTCTTTTCTTTTCCGACTCTGAGAAATCTGACTCTCTTTTGTTTTCCATAAACACAATGCTCACAGAAGTCCAAATCAATTTGTTTAAGATCTGGCAACAAATTTCTTTTGTCAAGGATCTGCATACCCTTCTCACTCATGTGTCCCAACCTATTATGCCATAGTGGTGTATCCACTCCTGTAGAAGCTAAAGAGATAGAAGAGTCAGTATTACCAGTACATAAATACAATGTACCTACCTTCTCTCCTTTTGCTATCACCAATGATCCTTTGATGACCTTCCATGTCTTATCTGTAAATATGGATATACAACCTTCACTTGCCAACTTCTCTGTTGAAAATAGACTTTTCCTTAAATCTGGAACATGTATTACCTCTTTCAACAACCATTGGTTTCCATTGCGTTGCTTTATTTTTACCTTTCCCATTCCAACAATTTTGCATGGTGCATCATCACTCAAATGAACTTGTCCAAAGTCACCTTGAACATAATCTATAAAATGTTTCCTATGGGGTGTGGCATGAAGTGAAGCTCCTGAATCTACTACCCAAGACTCATAAATATTATCTACAGAAACAATCAAAGCACCTTGTAACACATCACCTGTTACATTTGCTTCCTGATTTCTCTCCTGCTATCCATCTCTTTGTTTCTTTGGAGCTCTGCAATATTTCTTCAGATGTATTTTCTTCCCACAATTCCAACACTCTATCTTTCCAAGTCTAGATTTGGATTTTCCCTTCCTAGAATTTTCGCGGTTCCCTGATCCCTTTCCTCTATCCTTTTGTCTTCCCTTGTTCTCCATGTTTAACACATTACCTGATGTCTCACATGTTCTTTTCCATAGCATTTTATCACTAAGGATAATACCAGCAAAATCATCAAATTTTAATGTATTTGAAATAGAGACAGAGTTACTTACAGCCATGACCAAGCTGTTTCAGCTTTCTGGCAATGAGCACAAGATTAGAAGAGATCTGACCTCATCATCAAAGTCCACTTTTACATAACTTAGTTGATTCGTAACCATATTAAATTCATTTAAATGATCTGCAATCTTCATGTCAAATAATCTCTTCATTAGAAATACCTTATTGGACATTGAGGGTTTTTCATACAATTTGGCCAATGCATCCATCAAACCCTTCGATATTTTTTCTTTGGAAATATTGAAAGCCACCAACGCTTCCAAACTTAGCCATATCGTTCCTAGAGCCTTTCTATCAAGGATCTCCCATTCTTCATCCTTCATGGTCGTCAGCTTCTTTTCTATTCTTCCCAATGGTAAAAATAGATCATTCTGATATAAATAATCTTCCATTTTCATCTTCCATAACTGGTAGTTTTGGCCATTAAATTTCTTGACCCTAAACTTTCCATCTTCAGACATTGCTCCCACTCGAACCAGGAACCCTCTTTTCCTGCAAATTACCTTTCTCTCTGATACCAGTTGTTAGAAAAAACAGGACCGCAGAGCAATAAAATAAAACAAATGCGGAAAACAAAACACAGAAGATACACAATACAAGAGTGACACAGATTTACATGGTTCACCCAGTGTGGGATACATCCACTAGAGAAATTTCTAGGTCCTTCCTTTATTATTATCCAACAAATGAAGGGATACAACCTACAACAAAACCTGTTGAAACTTCCTCTTCTTTCTCTCACAGTCTCCTCTCTCAGAATACAATATTCACCATCTACCATAGCCGCAATACATTTTCCTCATAAAAGAGGGTTTCCTTCTAGGGAAAAAAAAAACCCTAACATAATCTCTACCGTTAAATCTGCGACCTTATAATGAACGGTCTAGATTTACAATGAAATTACAATATACATTTACAAGGAAATTTTTTCTTTCGGGGACTTCTCCCTTAAACCCCCATCGGGAGACACTACCTCCGAACCCCCGCTGGGGGCTCGCTTTCCCCCAGACCCCCTGGCCAGGGGGATAGCCCCCCCAAACCCCACAGAGGGAGTACGCCCCCTCTACACTCCCCCGTGTAGAAGAGTGTACATACTTTTGGGGTTTAAATACTTCATGGGGTATAAACATAGTTGAAAGCAAGGACCTCTGAATTAGGAAGATAATTAGGCTCCACAACCAACAGAGGTTGTCACACTAAGAAAGGATATTCAAAAGAAAAATATGTAGAATAGGTCAAAAGTTCTGGATGACATTATCAACAATAAAAAATCTCATCTTGACAAGTCCGAACTTGGATACAATTAGAGAGAAAAGGGATCAAGCTCCAAAACAACAGAGCAAGAAACAAATCCAAAGAGCTATGCAGAAACAATCAAAGAGGATAGGAAGATATACAAGGAAGATTACAGGGACACTCCTCCACCATGAAGATTCAGATTTCATAATCAACAATAGACAGATAGGCTTCAAGAAGAAGAAGGATTCATAAGAGCACCTCCTTTAAGAATATCTTTGAATCCTAGGTATCAAACTATATTTTTTGGTTTATGTTATGCGTGTAATAATTTTGGACATAAAGCTTTGAATTGCAGAGCTAACAACAAGAACAGTAACAAATTTGAGAGTTATACACAAAGGGATTATTCAAGGAGACCTAGTGACACACAAAGAATAAGTTACAATAGATTTGAATCTTTGATCACAGAGGTGGAATGTTACAAATGTAACAATTTTGGACACAAGGCCCAGGATTGTAGAATAACAATCCCTCCTAAAGAACATCAACATAATAACAACAGTCACAGACAATAACCTCAAAAAATGACATGGATAAGAAATAAAGATCAGTATAACAATGAAGAATGCACAGTCGCTCTACAAGCTAAGAAGAAGAAACACGGTTGGTATGTTGAAAGTGGATGTTCAAAACACATGACAGGTGATAAAGACAAAATGTTCTACTGGTAGAAGATATGAAACATAATCTTCTAAGTGTGAGTCAAATGTGTGACCAAGGTCATAAACTTACTTTTGATTCAGAAAAGTGTGAGATAAGAGAAGAAGGTTCAAGGAAATTGGTTGGTACAACTACAAGAACTTCAAACAAGATATATGTGTTAAGTGAAATTGGAAATGAAAAGCATTGTCTAAGAAATGAAGATGAAAGTTGGCTATGGCATAGAAGAATGGGTCACATGCATTTTGATAACCTTGTCAAAATCAACTAAAAATAAGAAGTCAAAGAAATTCCCCAGATCACGAAACCAACGAACACTTTATGCAAGCATTGTCAACAAGGAAAGCAAACAAAGACCAGGTTCAAATCAAAGGAATATTCAACAACAATACCACTAGAAATTATGCACATTGATATAGTTGGACCAACTACAACAAAGGGCTTAAAAAGTGAAAAATACGTTATGTTATTAGTTGATGATTATACAAGAACGACTGCAGTTTGCTTTCTCAAGAACAAGTCAGAAGCTTTTGAAAACTTCAATATCTACAAGGAAATGGTTGAAAATGAGATGGATTCAAGAATCAAATGTTTGAGATTTGATAATGGAGGAGAGTTCACCTCAAAGGAATTTATGGACTATTGTAGCAGTCATGGAATAAAAAGGAAATTCTCCATTGCTAGGAAACCTCAACAGAATGGAGTTGTTGAAAGAAATAACAGAACAGTACAAGAAATGGCTCAAACAATGCTAATGGATTCCAAATCGATAGATATATTTTGGACACAGGCAATGCATACAAGAGTTCAGATTCAAAACATAGTAATGCTCAGAAACAAGACTGATAAAACTATCTACGAGCTATGGAAAGGAAGACAAACAAATGTGAAGACTTTAGAGTTTTTGGAAGCAAATGCTACATCAAAAGTGAAGATGGACAAGTTATAAGGAACAAAGCTAGATTGGTATATAAAGGATATGCACATATTGAAGGAATCAACTTTGAAGAGACATTTGCCCCAGTTGTTAGAATGGAAGCAATCCATTTACTTTTAGCTTATGCATGCTCCAACAATGTTAAAGTATATCAGATGGACGTAAAATCATCTTTTCTAAATGGGGAATTTGAAGAAGAAGTCTACAATGAACAACCAGAAGGATTTCAGTTTTCAGAGAACATAGACTATGTATGTAAATTAAAGAAGGCCTTGTATGGTCTAAAACAGGCTCCTAGAGCATGGTACTCCAGACTGAATAAGTATTTGCAGTCGGCAGGGTTCAAAAAAGGAAGTGCAGACAACAACCTCTACATCAAGGTAAGTCAAGGTAATATTTTATTAATTGAAGTTTATGTTAATGATATTATTTTTGGCAGTGATGATGACAGGTTAAGCCAGAAATTTGCAAAAGACATGCAGAATGAATTTGAAATTTCGTTACTTGGAGAACTATCCTTCTTTCAGGGACTTCAGATACGTCAAAGCAACCAAGGAATTTTTATTTCTCAAACCAAGTATATCATAGAAATGCTAAAGAGGTTCAGAATGGAAGATTGTAAACCAGTTATCACTCCCATGCAAACAAATTGTAAGTTTAGCAAAGATGATGACTCGATGTCTACAGATCAGAGGCAATACAGGTCAATGATTGGCAGCCTACTATATGTGACAACATCTAGACCAGATGTAATGCAAGCAATTGTATAGGTTGCACGATTTCAAGTAGCACCAAAGGAATCACATGTATTAACAGTAAAGAGACTTTTCAAATATCTCAAAGGAACAGAAGAGTTTGGATTATGGTATCCAAAAGGAAAATATCTATCACTTATTTCCTACACAGATGCAGACTGGTCAGGTTGTGTTGGTAACCGATGAAGCACCACTAGAGTAGCGTTATATTTAAGTGAGTGTTTGGTATCATGGCTAAGCAAGAAACAATCATTAGTATCTCTATCTACAGCCAAGGCAGAGTATATTGCAGCAGCAACATGTTGTACACAGGTTCTTTCGATGAAACAAACTTACTTTGATAAATATACAGGATGAGTATGATGAGCCCATTCCAATATATTGTGATAATACAAGTGCGATCAGTATCTCAAAAAAACCTAGTGATGCACTCCAAGATGAACCACATTCCAATCAAGTATCACTTTCTACAGGAATAGGTTGCAGAAAAGAACATCAGAGTTGAGTATGTGGGGAAAAAAGAACAAGTGGTAGAGATCTTTCAAAACCACTTCAACTGGAAGCATTTGAATATATTCGCCAAAGACTTGGAGTTATTTCTAATCCAAAAGGAATGATTTTTGAATGATTATCTTATATGTCTTATATGTACACGAGGAAGCACGATAAGAGGACATTTCAGTCAAGGGGAGTAGCCCCGGATGGAAAGATACCTTTGCCATTGATGACAAAGGGGGAGAGATTTATTATATGCAGAGGACAGAGGCATGGTTCTAGGGGGAGCAGATTTATCAGATGCAGAGGATAGAGGTAAATTTATCAGATAAAGAGGACAGAGGCATGGTTCTAGGGGGAGCATCAGTGATATGATTTCAGTACTGCATTAGAGTGTTGCCATCAATTCCAAAGGGGGAGATTGTTGATTAAGGTTGGTTGTCATTGATGTCAACCCTTGAAGAAAGCCCYGCATCACAAAGTTTTGGGTAATGGACCCAAGATTGTTTGATGTAAAGATGAATCATTATTGTCTTGTCATGGTTGATAAGAAGTATATATGGATGAACTCCAAAGTGGTCCCCTTATGGTGAAATCCCTCATGGGAAGACGCTTTGCAAAGTAAGAGAACCCATGCTTAATTATGGAATAATGAGATTAAGGACAATGAATTTGTTAGATAAAATATCCTATATGGATAGTGCTTTTCATTCCATTTCTGGTGGTATGTGAAACGTTACATAACTCCCCACGGTTAGAGAGTTATGGTCATCAGAAGTTGGAGACCCCAGGTTTGGGTAATGGACCAAAGTTTGTTTGATGGACAACGGTATGATTTATGAGATATTTTCAGATACTACTATTCTATATGGATAGTACATGTCATTCCATTTCTGGTGGTATGTGGAACGTCACATAAATCCTCACGGTTTGAGAGTTATGTCCTTACAAAGTTGGAGGACCCTCATATGTCATCTAGAAGCCCCAAAAGGTCAAAGTAGTCAAAGTGGTTTAAGAGATTTTAAAAGGTAAATAATAAAGTGAAGTAATGAGTGTATTATTATTCAAAGTGAATAAAAAATAAATTATTTCAATAATACATTTAATGGATAAATTAGAAATGGGTTAACCCTAAAATAAGGAAAGTGGAGCCAAGTGACCTAGAAGATGTTTTTAAGGAAACTNAAGTTGGAGGACCCTCATATGTCATCTAGAAGCCCCAAAAGGTCAAAGTAGTCAAAGTGGTTTAAGAGATTTTAAAAGGTAAATAATAAAGTGAAGTAATGAGTGTATTATTATTCAAAGTGAATACAAAATAAATTATTTCAATAATACATTTAATGGATAAATTAGAAATGGGTTAACCCTAAAATAAGGAAAGTGGAGCCAAGTGACCTAGAAGATGTTTTTAAGGAAACTACTTGGAGAGTATAAATAAGAGGCAAGGCTATCTCATTTTAATCACACTTGAGAATATTGAATACCTATAGGTTTTTGAGGTAACCAAGGATATATCAGCCAAAATTCTAAGGGAAGGTGAAGAAAATAAGGCTGAAATGCAAGGAAGGATAAATTCTTTTGATGGTGCTTTCTAAGGTATGTTATTTATAGGTCATCTCACCATTTTCGCTATAACATTTTTTCTATAATGATTCAGACCATGAAATTTCTATGCCATTAAGAAAACATATCCAAGTATCCGTGGTAAAAAATTAATCTTGTGGGTCATTGTATTTTTGGAGTTACACTCCTTGGAAAATAGGGTTTGTGGCTAGTCCTGAAACTAGTAAAAAACAGGTGTTTCGAGTAAAAATGTTATAACTTCTTCATAATAGATCAAAATTCAGTGAAACCAAATGTGTTGGTTAGGGTACCATATTTATTATGTTTTTTAATAGTTTTAGATCAATTCAACAAACAGTATGTTTGGGGCACTTTCTACAAGGTCTCTCTCTAGAATAAGCTAGAATTCAGAAAGGTATGCAATTTTTGTTATAACTCCTTTTCTAAGAGGTTCCAAGTAGTGACACATAGAGGAATTGCATAAAAAACAATGAAGAACATTGTGTATCAGTTTCAAATCTTTATACATTACAGGTACAAAGTTATGATTACTTCAAGTTAGGGTTGTTGACTAATCCAAAACTAGGCATGTGAGACTAAAGAAACGTTTGATGAAAATGCTAGTCTCTTTTTGTTGAAGTTACAAAAGGTTTGTAGGAATGTTATCATATACACCAAGAATATTATAGAGCTACAACTTAGATTTGGATGATGAAATTGATGAGGGCTTTTGGTTGAGGTACATGTTGAGTACATGGTTGAGACAAGTAGTTGATGAATTGGCACATACATGAGGTGTATAGTTGACGATGTTGGTACATATTGAGGAGTCATAGTTGATGAGTAGTTGAAACATGATTGGTACATACTTGGTACATGGTTGGATGCACCTTTTTATGGTACACGTTGATTACAGGTTATTTGGTACAGGTTGGTGCATGGTTGATGCACTTGTTTATGGTACATGTTGATTACCGGTTGAGGTACAGGTTGATGCATGGTTCATATTTATTGGTACAGGTTTACAACGGTATATATCACAGTGACAGATTGGCAGTGGTTCCATGATTCTACCTCTACTTCAGGGTGGCAGGACGAGGCAAGGACATGTGGTTGTAGCCAGAAAACATAGGGGGTTGTAGCCTCCTTCTGGTTGTAGCCAGAGAATTGGGGATTTGGAGCTTCCCTCAGGTTGTAGCCTGAGAAACTAGGGGGTTGGAGCCTCCTATGAGTTTCAGCTAGAAAACAAAGGAATTTGGTGCTACCAATGAATGTAATTCTTCAAGACATATAAGAAAAAGCATTATGTGGTTTTCTCCCGGTTTGGGTTTCCACGTAAAACACTGGTGTACTGTGTATGTGTATATTTGTTCATTTGTTCATTTCTTATTTACTCTACGGTTATTGAATGATAATGTTTCATTGATACAACACTTGGATTATATGGTTAAAAAATATTAAATTTCTCTATTATTGATTCACCCCCCCTCTTAGTAATCCAACATCCAATGCAAAGAATGCAGAACATCACTCAATCATTGTATGAATAAGAAGAAGATTAAATTAGTCACTCTTTAATATTAGTACAAAAAGAAAGATAGAAATGGAAAAAGAAAAATTGATCTCCATTGATAAGGAATCACAAGTCTGAACAGATATAGAGAGAAGACAAGAACACAGTGATAACCACTCTGAATTTCTCTCGGCCCAAAGCCCCCTTCCCCTTGCTCATTCTAACCCTACTCTAATCTTGTACCATGAAATAAATAGCACCATAGGTCCTTTCCAGCTCACCAATTCGAACTCCAACCACTTTCCTAAAATAGAAACAGTTACAAACAAAGAATGACATGTTTTAACTAATTTCCTTCCTTTCAGGAGGTAAAATTATGAAAACTAGGCTTCCAAACGCCACTTTTAATTCTCAAACCATAATAGCTGTGTAAAATATGAGAACAATTTTTTTATATAAACTTGTTATGAATAAAAATCTCCCTCTGTTTCTTTAAATTCATCTCCAGTTGGCCGCAACAGGTGTCACAAAAAGGAAATCATAAAAACTAAAAACATAGGGCTCAAAGATTCTTTAGAATATCCCAATCTGTGACACCTGTGTGAAAACTGAAAGAGGTTAATGTTCATGGGTCCGTGATTGACAATAACTTCCTTCAGATTTTGAAAATTCATCTTAGTTCACCCAAAAATCCTTCTGGAAGTCCACTGGTCAAAAATGTCATTTCTGTTGGATTACTGAGAGGGGGGGTGAATCAGTAATAACATAATTATAATCCTTTTTCTTCAAATGTTACATCAATGTAGAATTATTATCCAGTAATAAGTAGTAAATAAGCAATCACACACATACATAGTACACCAGTGTTTTACGTGGAAACCCAAATCGGGAGAAAACCACAGAATGTTTTTTCTTATATGTCTTGAAGAATTACATTCATTGGAAGCACAAATTTCCTTTGTTTTCTAGCTACAACTGGAAGGAGGCTCCAACCCCCTAGTTTCGCAGGTTACAACCTGAGGGAATCTCCAACTCCCCAAATCTCTGGCTACAACTAGAAGAAGGCTACAACCCCCAATGGTGGCTATAACCACCTGTCCTTGCCCCATTCTGCCACCCTAATGTAGAAGTAGAATGATGGAACCACTGTCATACTATCACTGTGAGATATACCGTTGTAAACCTGTACCAATAAATCTAAACCATGCATCAACCTGTCATCAACCTGTACCATAAACAAGTGCATCAACCATGCACCAACCTATAATCAACCTGTACCATAAACAAGTGCATCAACCATGCACCAAGTATGTTCCAATCATGTGTCAACTACTCATCACTATTAATCATCAATATGTACCAGCATCATCAATTATACACTTCATGTATGTGTCAACTCATGAACTACTTGTCTCAACCATGTACTCAACATGTGCCACAACCAAAAGCCCTCATCAATTTTATCATCCAAATATTCTGTGTAGCTCTGTAATAGACCTGGTGTATATGATCACATTCCTGCAAACCTTTCTTAACTTTAAAAACAAGAGACTAGCATTTTCATCAAACTTTTCTTTAGTCTCACATGCCTAGTTTTGGATTAGTCAACAACCCTAACTTGAAGTAATAAAAAATTTGAACCTGTAATTTATGAAGATCTGAAACTAATACCCAATGTTCTTCAGTGTGTTTTGTGTAATTCCTCCAATTGGAACTACTTGGAACCTCTCATAAAAGGAGTTATAGAAAAAATGACATACCTTGTTGAATTCTGGCTTATTCTAGAGAGCAACCTTGTAGAGCATGCCCCGCACAAAATATTTGATGAAATGATCTAAAAATATTACACATAATACTATAGACTATACCCTAACCAAAAAMTTTTGTATCACTAAATTTGGATCTGTTATGAAGAAGTTATGACATTTTTACCCGAAACACCTAATTTTGATTAGTTTCAGGACTAGCCACAAACCCTATTTTCCACAGAGTGTAACTCCCAAAATAAAATGACCCACGAGTTAAATTGTTAACCCCAGATACTTGGATATGTTTTCTCATTTTCATAGAAATTTAAGGATCTGAATCATTATAGAAAACAAGTTATAGCAAAAATGGTGAGATGACCTGAAAATAACATACCTTAGAAAGCACCATCAAAAGAATTTATCCTTCCTTGCATTTCGGCCTTCTTTTCTTCAATTTCCTCATAATTTCGGCTTAGATATCATTTGTATACCTCAAAAACCTATATATATTCAATATTCTCAAGTTTGTTTCAAATGAGAGAGCCTTGCCTCTTATTTATACTCTCGAAGTAGCTTTCTTAAAAACATCTTCTAGGTCACTTGCCCCAACTTTCCTTATTTTAGGGTTGGGTCCACTTCTAATTTCTCCATTAAAATTATTATTGAAATAATTTATTTTGTATTCACTTTGAATTATAATACACTCATCACTTCACTTTATTATTTACCTTTTAAAATCTCTTAAACCACTTTGATTACTTTGACCTTTTGGGGCTTCT
>JASDQU010101384.1:343857-368823 GCA_032191745.1 Picea mariana
CTCATTGAATATGACATCTCTACTCCTAATGATTTTGTTATTTTCATAATACCATAAGCGATAACCAAAATCATTAACACCATATCCAATTAAGGTACATTTCTTGGATTTTGCCTCAAGATTTGTTCTATTTTCTTTATCAATATGGACAAATGCTTCACAACCAAAAGTTTTCAAAAAAGAATAGTTTACCTTTTTTCCTGTCCATTCCTCCTCTGGAATTCTACCATCCAAAGAGCTTGAACGTCCTCTGTTTATTAAGTAAACAACAGTATCTACAGCATCTGCCCAGAACTATAAGGGCAAACCAGCATGCAATCTCATACTCCTTGCACGCTCCATGATTGTCCTGTTCATCCTTTCTGACACACCATTTTCTTGTGGTGTTTGTGGAACTGTCTTCTCTCTACGAATCCCATGGTATGAACAGTAATCATCAAACTCCTTGCTGCATTATTCACCTCCATTATCTAGTCTGAGACACTTCAAACTTTTTCCTGTCTCATTCTCAACTAAAGCTTTCCATTTCTTAAAAGTAGCAAAAACATCAGATTTTTGTCGAATACAATAAACCCAAGTTTTTCTAGTTGCATCATCAATAAAAGTAACATAATAATGAAAGCCACCAAGAGATGATACCTGAGCTGGTCCCCATACATCTGTATGCACAAGCTTTAACCTTTCATTCTTCTTTTCTTTTCCGACTCTGAGAAATCTAACTCTCTTTTGTTTTATATAAACACAATGCTCACAGAAGTCCAAATCAATTTGTTTAAGATCTGGCAACAAATTTCTTTTGTGAAGGATCTGCATACCCTTCTCACTCATGTGTCCCAGCCTATGATGCCATAGTGTTGTATCCACTCCTATAGATGTTAAAGATATAGAAGAGTCAGTATTTCCAGTACATAGATACAATGTACCCCTGGATCCTCAAGCTGAAGTACCTGTGGCAATTGGACCTGTTGTCCAGAAGCTGCATGTGTAAAAACATCTATGTGGAAGTAGTACCTGCCCAACCACCTCCATGTTCGATCATGATGATCAAGAGTGAAAATTTGTCTCGCTCCATAGGACAAGTCCCTGCAGGCCCACTCCAAACCAATACATGGTGGAGTATGTGGCTCTCTGGTGCAACCTGGGTCATCATGTAGTGAAACATCCTGCTAACCAAATGGACTCCCAGATCCCATTGAAAAATTGGAAGTTTATCACTTCCAATCTCCTCTAACTTCTCCTCTGTGAGACTAATCACTATCAGAAGCCCTCTGTGCTCATCTTCTATCTCATGGCCTATGACTCTCACCATCATGCACCAAGTCTCAACTAGTTTCCTATGATGATCTACCTCTAACTAGCTAGGTGTCGTAAGAAAACTCATGTCGGGTGGTCTCGCCCTAGCCACTCCCCATGTCCTCAGCCACTATCTATCTCTCCTCATGTTGTTTTCTATGATAAAAGTGTCAAGAGAGGCTAAAATAAACATATGCAGCTGACTCTAGGACTGGAAGATATCACATACTTTGATCAATCCAAAGGATTCGACCAGAAGCTCGTCCATCGGTATCCATGATAAATACTTGCCTATAGTCATCATCAAATCCCAACCATCCAGTACAACTGGAAGTAACTCCTCCAACTGTTGATCAACCAACTTCCATCCCTCATCTCCCCTACAACTACTGATATAGTGAAGGTGATCTCTCATAACTATGTGCTGCTACAAAGGAGTGACATCTACATGCTCCCCTAAGTGTGTCTCCTCCCTGCAAGGAAATACACCCCTCTAAATCCCACAATACATATCGACATGTCTCTATGAGCTATCTCTCACCACTGTAAGCTTCGGCATACTCATGTCGTCTCTTATATACTCATGTTGCATCGTAGATCCTGGGTGTACTACTAGATCAAACTCTACATAAAGGTCAACCGTTCTTGGAACACAAATGAAGGTGTTCTCAAAAATGTCCTTGGCTCTGGAGTCCCTATGCATATGTGAGTGCTCGACTGTCTCAAATATCCTCGTAGAGGGTAGCTCCTGCACCTCCCGATCATAGCTCCCCATACTCTTCAGTGATCCTGGGTACTCCTCATCCTCCTCCATCAACTGGTGCTCCTCTGCTAGACCACCAACATTCTCTGGAAATGTGATTGACTAACATATATGACTGCTCACTAGGATAGATGAAGTGGATCTCTGATGAATATCCTCAAGAAGCTCCTCTGATCTGGACTCTGATTCTTGAAGGGATGTCTGTGTGCACCTCTCAAGAATCCTCGAGTGCTCTCCAACTCCTGAGTGAATCATTCCACCTCCAACTCCTACTCCCTCAAGGCCTGTGATACATCTCACCAATCCCCAAGAGGTGGTCCTTGTCTGTTAACAACTACTAGTAGTCGGTCCTCATCATAGACACTCTCTCACTGAGAGTATGAAATTCATCCATAGCAAATCCCTCATCTGAAATACCATGTGCCACTGATGCCCTCCAATAGTAATCTTTCATCAATGCATGCATGTCGTCAATGCGCCTGGTGGTTTTCATCAATGCGCCTAGTGGTTTCCATGCTCATATCCTCGCTGACTCTCAATTGTCTTGTTAAGTAGTGTGAATCCTGATCATAGCCATGATGAGGTGCCACCTCATATCCCTCATTGCTAGTGTCAACTCTAGAATCCCCAAAAACACTCTCTGTCGAAGATAAATTGTTGAACTTCCCACTATCTACTGTGCTACTGGGTCCTCCTGTATGCCACTGCACCCCATCACTAGATGTTATCTCCCTATGAATCACAATGTATCCTTTATGAGTAGTTGTATCCTCCTGTGCACTCACCCTGCTACTATCATCAGCGCCTGGATCCCATATAAATATGTCTAGATGCATGATATGGTCATCCTGACCACTAAAGGGTACATCCTCATCACGACAGGATGATCCTGGAAGCAAGTGTCCCATCCAAATTTTAATCTCCACAGTCTGATCGAACAGTGGAGCCTCCATAAGAAGTGATCCCCTCTCCTCATGTTGATGTGGGTGTGTAAGGTCAACTGTCTACACGTCCTCTATCTCCTCCTGGATCTTGGGATCTACATGTCCATGTCATTCATCCCTCACATGTGGCTTCTCTATGCTACTTCTATCCTCATGTGATGTGGTTGTCATAGGTTTCTGGAAGGATGACAGATGTGTCATGGTCAACAAAGGAAGCTTGTCATCTCTAGGTGCTAACACGTGTGAATCCTCACTAGTGTCACCACTCTATTGAGGCGTAAGGTCATCAATAGTATATGATGTTTCTGCTAAAACACTAATGCTATCATCTTGTCCATCCAACTATCCCTCCAATGCGCAATGGACACTATCATCCTCAAGTGCGCAAGAATAACTAGCCTCTATGCAAGAGTCACTATCATCATCAGACTCCTCCAAATAAGCATCTATTGCTCCATCCTCACATACCCCATCATCACTTTCATAGTGAACCTCAATAATATGCTTCTTACCCTTACCCCCACACCTATGATCTGGTTCCCAAGGCACATTGCAGTTGTAGCAAAGCTGCATGCTCCTAATGAGTGAAGGAGTGCTCTGTTCTTCCTTCCATTTATTAGCTATTCCCTTTTGCATTTTTCTAATATGTTCTCCATTCTGTTTTATGCTGGCTATCAACTCTCATAGAGCTAAGTCTATTTCCCATATATCCATTTATCCCTATGAGAGACCCCTCAGGCTGGCAAGAGTTTAAGCTCTGATACCACTATAATGTTCCCAAGCCAAGAGCCTAAGAACATTTCATTTTTGCATGATTTTTAAACTGTTTCGGATTGTGGCATTTCATCAAACACTTTGCTTACTATGGTCCTTTAGATTGTGCTTAGGGTTATAATGATGGTTTATATGTGTATTTTCAGCAACAGATAAGATGATAAAGCAATGAAACATACCACAACCATATGCAAGATCAACAATATGATGATGTAGATCTGGAATGATCAACAGATGGATCTAATAAACATAATAGAAGCTACTACAAAATGCTCTCGGTAAGAATATGAAAGCATCCAAAGGTTGGATACACAATGAAGAATGAACACAAGAAGAGATCTAGGCCGTATGCAATACCAAACCCCCAACTAGAAAAGCCACGCTCTAGTAGAAGACTGAAACCCTCAATAATTCATCCCAACTAAAGAAAGCATCCAAATGACTCCAGACTCAACCAAATGATAGATCGAGGTGATAGGATTCCCATCCTGAAGTCTTGGGATGAAATGTTATGGATAACACCTCCAAATGTTGAATCCTCCAATGAAGTTGTGCCCTCCTGAAACCCTGAAGTGCCCAATAATTCGACCCTAATGAAGGAGGCCTCCAAATACCATGAAACTTGATAGGAAGATATATCGGGACACTGCAAGTCACTGGGTGAATTCTCCAGGTCAAATTTGAAGTATAATCCCTCCAAACTCAATAGATCTGAATCTAAAAAATGCCCTCATTCTCTCCAATTGGTCCAATGCATCCAATAAATCAAATAGCACATGAAACTCCTCTGGAATGCACTAGATCTAATGGACAAGAACCTACAATAAAATCCTAGGTGATGGAATCTTCCAAAGCCCTTCCAATCTCTTGGAATGAACTTCCCTCAAAGAATGGTGCTCCCTCATTGCTGGAAACCCCCAATGGTGCGCCCTCTCTCCTCCTGTACCTGTGGCTGGTGTAGAACGCTCCTGCAACTGAGTAGATCTGAAGTAGAATGGTTTGGGGGATTATTTCATCCCCAATACCAAGCTTCAGACAAGATAGGTGGAATATTTCACCACCGAATCGTCCTCTAGGGTTTGTTAAGTCAAAACCCTCAAAACCCCCAAGGTATGGGCTCACTAGCTAGAAGCCAGATATCAAAAGATAATCATACATGAATGAGAGAATAGAAGCCCTTGCCTCTCTTTTATACTTCCTTCTCACCTTGTCCCTCCAAAGTGACTTTTACTTTATCAATTATTAATTAATTAATTAAATCACTTTAATTAATTAATTAAATCACTTTAGTTAATTAATTAACATTTTTACCTCTGAAAACACATTATCTCTCCTGTGGCTTCCCTCGCCATTGAAAGTCATTTTTCATCATCCTATCTTGTAGTGTTGTTCCTCCTGATTCCAATGAGCTATTTCACTGAGAGGTTCCTCCAAGTATTGTGCCCAAAATGACCTCTTCAGTGAATTTAATTAACTTATAGTTCAAAATACTCAAAATCATGGAAAGCGTCAGAATGCAACAGAACCAAATCCAAAATGTGTGGAATGGATCATAATGATTAAATAGGATGAGTAATGCAAGCCGGACCCCAAAATATCCCTTAATAGCTCTTGTACTCACTATAATCTCCATCTGGCTACTCTGGTCATCATAACACCCTGTAATACCCTGATGTCCCAAAGTGGGGACATTACAGTCCTCCCTGCTAGAATATTACTTGTCCTCAAGAAATAACTGAACCCATCCAAATACAATACTGGGGTCCCATGTCCACCTGTGGGGCACACAGTAGGTCCCATCCAAAGATGAACTATCATACACTCCAACCCCTGGGTCCCATATCAGGAAGTGAACTGCAATACTCTATGAAGCATACTCCTGAAATATATCAACTTCATGAATCTCATGCACATAACATATGGCCTCATCCAAAAATGAGTCCATCCTCCAAGCCCCTACCAAGATCAACACAATATCCATCAACTGCACATATTGATGCCAGAATGAGGTACTACAAGACCTCTATGAGACACCCTCAAGTGATGTGCTCTCCTCAACACTAAAGCCCAATGGAAAGTTAAAACAACTTTCTCCTACAAAGGTCCACTCGCCCCTGTCAGTCGGTGAAATGCTCCACCCTTCAATCCCTGGATCCCATGCTAGTCTCTGTCAAAGATCACCATGTTGGCACTGCACTACATTGACCATGCCTGGCTGCTCCCTGTATATATACTGGATCCTCCACCCCTGGATCCTCAAGCTGAAGTACCTGTGGCAATTGGACCTATTGTCCAGAAGCTGCATGTGTAAAAACATCTATGTGGAAGTAGTACCTGCCCAACCACCTCCATGTCCGATCATGATGATCAAGAGTGAAAATTTGCCTCGCTCCATAGGACAAGTCCATGTAGGCCCACTCCAAACCAACACATGGTGGAGTATGTGGCTCTTTGGCGAAACCTAGGTCATCATGTAGTGAAACATCCTACTAACCAAATGAACTCCCAGATCCCATGGAAAACTTGGAATTTTATCACTTCCAATCTCCTCTAACTACTCCTTTGTGAGACTAATCATTGTCAGAAGCCTTCTGTGCTCATCTGCTATCTCATGGCCTATGATGCTCACCATCATGCACCAAGTATCAACTGGTTTTCTATGACAATCCACCTCTAAATGGATGGGTGTCGTAAAAACACTAATGTCAGGTGGTCTTGGCCTATCCACTCCCCATGTCCTCAGCCATTGTCTATCTCTCCTCATGTTGTTGTCTATGATAAAAGTGTCAGGAGAGGCTAACAGAAACATCTGCAACTGACTGTAGGACTGAAAGATATCACATACTTCTGTCAATTCCAAGGATTCGACCAGAATATCATCCATTAGTATCCATGATAAATACTTGCCTATAGTCATTATCGAATCCCAACCATCCAGTACAACTGGAAGTAACTCCTCCAACTGCTGATCAACCAACCTTCATCCCTCATCTCCCCTGCAATTGATGATACAGTGAAGGTTCTCTCTCATCACTATGTGTTGTTGTAAAGGAGTGACATCTACATGCTCCCCTAAGTGTGTCTCCTCCTTACAAGGCAATACACCTCTCTCAATCCCACCATACATCTCGACATGTCTCTATGATCTATCACTCACCACTGTATGCTTCGGCATACTCATGTCGTTTCCCGTATACTCATGTTGCATCGTAGATTGTGGGTGTAATATTGGATCAAACTATACATAAAGGTCAACCATACTTGGAACACAAATGAAGGTGTCCTCAAAACTGTCCCTGGCTCTGGAGTCCCTATGCATATGTGAGTGCTCGATTGTCTCAAATATCCTCATAGAGGGTAGCTCCTACACCTTGTTTCTGTCCTAATACACACTTGCAAACATGAGCTAAGTCCAGCTCACTTAGTGTGTCCTTGGAGGCACAATGCCTAGGTTCACAGTCCACACTGTCACCTTGATTGGAACCTCTTCCTTCTAGGCTTACTCCTAGAAAGCCAAGGGGGGTAGACCCTAGTTACTAGATGTGATTTAACTTTGAAGTTCTAGGAGTTGATTTTAATTTGTTAAAAGGTTAAGGGGGGAAACTAGCCTAAGATACTAAGGCAGCCAATGCAAAGTGCAAGTTTATCTAGATGAAAAGCAACCCTTTTTCCTAAGTCAACTATGACTAGTGCCTAAGGTTGGGCAAGGGGTCAACTAAGTTTGAGGGTGGTTCAATTACAAAATATTACAATTAAAGTCAGTTGAAACTATCTCACAAACACAAAACTACAACTACTTCTACAATGAAATACAAATATTACAAAGATACAAGATGATACAAAGGATACAAATTAACAAGATATACAAGTAAGCCAAAATGTGCAAGTTTAGGAAACACTCAAATTTTGATCAATCACATAAGCCAAGCATGCCCCAATAGCACTTACTCTATTGAACTGTTTTTCACTGGCAACCACTAAAGCACTCAAGACTCAAGAAGGTGATGCCTCCCCAAGTGGGATACCCAACTCCTTCTTGAATCACACCACAAGAGAAAATAAACCAAGATGTAGTAATTTGTTAACTCAAATGCTCATAAAGACATAAAACATTTAAAGACATAAGCCATGAAATTGCAATAAGAATTATAAACATGAAATTATTAGCAATGTGTGTTTCTAAACATTCATCTAATATCCCCAACACACATGGATTTTCTATGCAACTAGGTGGTTAAGAATTTCTTAAAAATTAAGTTAATTTTATCTTTCCCTCCCCTTAGCTATGTTTGGAGCCTTAAGCTTCCTCCTCCTTTGGCTAAATGACTGTCGGGTGCTCAAGATAGTAAGGCAACGAGGCCCACCCTAGCTTCCATGGTCAGCCCTGACAGTAAGAGTACTTCTCGGAGAGGACACCCACCTGGAGCACAACGAGACGATCCCCCGCCACTACCCTCTGTTGTTTTCCTCAAACCCATTTTAGATGGTGGAGATGACTGAATAAAACTATCTTAAGTTGTCTAAAAATTTGTATGACTCGCGGGTGAGTCTTTAGGTGTGTTAGATGTATTTTAGGAGTGTTTTAGGTGTCCGAAAATGATGTTTTTAGCCCAAAACCAAAACTGAAATTGCTTGGAAATGAAATGCTATGAGTGTGTTGCAAAATGTAAAGATAATGACCATAAACACATTCAAAAGATATGAGAAAGCTGAACTATTCCATCATCCATTCACTTAGCCACATGTGAAAATAAACTTGAAATAAAGAGCAAGTAAATGACAAGAACAACTTGTCAACAATTACAGCAAATGAGAAACTATAAAATCACTTAACCATGTACGTTATTGCATATGTGAAATATGTTAAGTCAAATGAATGCTCGCTGAAAATAGAGATCAAAGTCCTACACCATTTATATGTCCATGAACAGAAATGAAATTATGAGAATTATTAATGCCCAAGAAATGAGATTGCTTTAAAAATAAACTTTAAATATGTAATCTATTCCATCCAAGGCATCATGCTTTAAAATATGAAATATTTGCAAGAAATGGAACTTAAAGCATATGAAGATAAATGTGTCTTAAGGGCTTAACTAAGATAACAAGATATAGATTATTATCTATAGCATATTAAACCATTTGAAACATATAAACCATAAAATATCTAATGCATCCGGACCTTACGATTTTGGGGGTGACTCTTCCAAGGTGTAGGCAATTATTATTAAGCAAAATTTTAAAGAAAAAGAAGCAAACCACTCACAATGGTCAAGGTGGAGGGAAGCCTACCATTGTTGGCCAAAAGGGGTTGGAAAAAATAAAAAGATTATAAGATTATTAGACAAGTCTACCACACAACCTTGTCCTAATGACAAGTGGGGAAATGAAATAAAAAATTCTTGAAATGAAAACTAAACTGGCCCAACGATTTTGGGGGGTTGGCTAGGCCAATCACACTCCCAAGATGTAGGCAACTAACTACTTACAGAAAATAAATTTACAATGGCTGAAAATTACAAGTAGAATGCAAGAAAAAGAAGAGAAAAGAAAGGGAATTTTACCCACTTATTGTGGTAGCTTTTCTTGTGTTGTATGGCTGAATTTGAGCAGCATATCCCCTTGTTTCTGGTAAGAACCTGTAAAAACCAGCAAGCAAAAGCTTGCTGGAAATGCTGCACAACACAACAAAGTTAAGAAAATTTTATGTTTTTTATGCAGAAATTTTTCACATAAAATCTCCAAGTAAAAACTGAAAATATATGACCTATCTAAGATGGTTATTAAGCTGAAATATATGTATATGATGAAATGAAACATAAATATAGGACTAAGAAAACTAGGAGTTTAAGTAGAAGTTGAGGGAAGACTCATGCTTGAAGCTTTTCCAACAATCCCTTGAAATGAACCTACAAAACTTGAGACAAGAGTGAGCATATAATAGATAATGTGTATGGATAAGATAACTACTTGAAATACTTCTAAGAAACTAGCTACCCAACACAAATAAATCAGCAATACTACTCTTTGCTAATCTACCCAAATAAAATACTTTATCCAAGATCTACCCAACACAAACCACATGAACTCAAATACCACAATATCACCTCATGTGAAGAATACAATCAGAATACTCTTGGTGATCCAAAAATCCTCCAAATTTTTATCAATCCAAGTGAGAGTGTTGCAGCAACAAGTTGCTCCAAGACTCTCAAGAGCATATGAGTGAAATGGCAAGATGGCAAGAGAAAGAAGGTGAGATGAAATTCCGGTATAGTAACACTAGCTCAAAGAATGGTAAGTTGGGAGTGAGGAGAGGGATCTATTTATACTTGGAGAGACAAATCTACCTCTCTTGGATCAATGCCAAGTGTCCACCACCAAGCATAAGAGTAGATCTCAAGGCTAGGGCACACCATCTAGGGTGTAGAAAAATGTAGGAGGTGTTGGGATCAAGAAAAGAGGTGTGGGAGGCCTTGGGATTGATGCCAAGGAAGGTGAGAGGTCTCAAATAATTTTTAAAAAATCATTTGTGGAGTTTCTAGAAGAGGGGGACGTAACTCCTCTTGGAGGGGGCAAAAAAAGAGTGAAAATGAAGGAATGGAGGGGGATTAATGAGAAAAAAGGAGTGGGGTCATCCTAGAAGATGATGTGGGCGTTAAAGGGAGTCATAGCTTATGAGAGGGGGCCTCAAATAAGTCACAACAACCTCCACCAAGGAAAAACGTCAATCCCCCTAGGGGGGCATGATTTTTGAGTGTAGAAAGTGGGTAAGGGGTTAGAATAGGTTGGAAAAGGTTGGGAGGGTTAGGTTATGCTTAGGAAAGTCTAATATTTCTATTTTCCACCTTCAAGCTAACCCATTAACTCTTTTTTACAAAAATTACAAAAATGACTTGGCAATTAAAAATTGTTGTTTTCACTGACTTTGACTCCGGGTGGTCAAATGCATAGAAAACTTTGTCTGAATGAGCTGAAACTTGGTCTATGGGTGTAGGGGGTTCCATTCCATTTCTTTTGAGCACAAATACCCCTATCAAAAACCCAAAGACCCATTTTTTACCAACCTTAGGAAAATTAATTAAATTTAATTAATTAAAAAAAACCTATCTAGACTCGACGAAATTCCGCGAAACTTTCTACAATGTCTAGCATGGTCATTTACATCATCCCTAAACAATAGCTACCCAAGGATGAGACCATTAGAATGTTTTTCACCACTTTGGAGGAATTATTGCATGTGTGAGGGAAAAACTCATGGGAAGTCAACCAGGCTGAAAAGCCCAATTGACAACCCGAGGATAAAAACCCTCGGTGAAAAGAAATATCCTAATAAAAACATACCTAGGTACCTGACCTAACTATGATCCATGTAGACTGATTACATTATTAACCCACGCAGGGGTGCGGAAATTTCGTTTACAAAATTTTGTGCTAGAGCATAAAATGCCCAAGTAGAACCAATACTGTCTTCAACATACTTGCATCTGATGATGCATACTTCATGGCACATGGAGTTGACCCCCTAGCTGAATAGGTGGTCAACATTTAGCTCCACATGGGGACGTGTGTTCGATCTACTCAAATGAGGTGGAGAGCATACGAGAATCCAACATCTACAAAACAGAGTGCTCCCCAAAGTGAACACTAGAAATTAACATTAGTACATATTCATACATGATAAAATAAAATCAATGCTATAAACAACATCTACATAATGAAATATCTAAAGTAAAACATAATAATTACAACATGAAACTATGATACCGAAAAAAAAAATCTAAGTACATATTGACATAATAAATTGAAATAATACAAAATTAATATACAAGGAAGGGTTAGAGATACGTTACAACCACCCATGCAATGGGTGAACTGATGCCACAGTTGTCTGAATAATCATTGTCCAGGATGACTCACAGAAGACCCCTTCCCAAGTTTTATCAACTTGGAACATTTTGTGAGGAAGAACCAACTAACAATCATCATCCTTCTTCCCTTCAACCAAACACTGGAATATGATAAGCCATGTAAACTCTGATTACTTTGTTTCTCACAACTGTTAAGGTGGGAGACCAACCAATACTCATAATGATATGACATTGATAAACTGAAATTGCCTTCCATTTCCACATAATTCTGCATTAACTTATCCTTTGGTTGAGAAACTGAAGAAGAACATATCACAGGAACCATCATAAGATTTACAAAGTCAGCGTTCAAAAGGGTTGGTTCCTCGGGAGGAGGGTGGGGACTTGAATCATCTAGATATTCAACATTTTCCAACTCAAGATCCTTCACTTCCTCAAAATAGATGACTAATTCATCCATGGATTCATCCAGAATTTCCTCATGAACTTCCTCATATTTTTCACTGTCAAGCTCAAGTTCATGGGGGTCTGAATATTAAATATAAGTCTCTGTGAAATTATCTTCTATGACCTCCAATTGGTCTTCTATGGCCACAAATTGTTCATTCATGGCTTCACATGGTTCTTCCTGGGAAGGCTGCATGTTCTAAACTATTTCATTGATTTCCTTAATGGGATCTGATGGAGCATCAACCTCTATGTCTGAACTGATTGTTTCTATATTTGGAAGATTTTTCCTCCTCCATGTTTCCATAAAATTATCAACCAACCCATTGTGAACCTCATGCTGACTATGCCCAAACATATTCAAGAAGGCATGCAACAAATCCTATATGGTCTTGAATGTTTTATCAGGTGAGTCATGAAACCAATCATTTGCCAGTTCTCCACAAAGAGTAAAGATAAATAATCGCATTAGAACATCCTCATAAATAGGTGGATCACATCACTTCTCGATACACTTAGTGAAAGTCCAGATGTGAGCACTAGCATGATTATGATCAAAAAAGTCAGGAATGTTATCATTAACATATTCAGATATGTCATGAGGGTAACCGATAATTCCTAAAAAATCAATAGGATCAAAAAAACCATCCATTTCTAACTAGATATTTAAACAAAATTCTAAAAAAAGGACTAGGACCCAAGATTACTAAGGATCCAACAAGAAGAAGGACTAGCTAGGTTCAGCCACAAACCCTTTCAAGTTCAAGGATGAAGCGAAGCAAGTCGGGAATTCCTTCTTGCAAAATACCTTGTCAAATTATTTAAAAGTGGAGTCGCTAGATGACTAAGTTTATTTTAGACAAACAAGAGCATCAAATAAGGAAGAAAAAGAAGAAGAAAAACAAAAGTTAATTTATTATGTTTGGAACAAGAATTGGACATCAATGAGTGCTTCATCCCCAAGAATTTCAAGCAGCCAACAAGGATTGCTCTTTGCAGTATACTTGATAGATTTTTTCAATGGAGTCGCCACTTGGAAAAGAATCACACAAAGCTAACCAATGTAAGCTCAAATAATTTCAAGGGATTAAAGCCTTTATTATTTAGTTCTTAAAAAATTAAGTTAAGTCATTTTGACCAAGGATAAATGACTTATCCCCGGCATCGGCGCGAAAGATGTTGCCGTCCTAATACACACTTGCAAACATGAGCTAACTTCATCTCACTTAGTATGACCTGGGTCCTCTCGGGGTCAATAATCATTCCATCACTAGACACAATAAATCCTAGTAGTTTACCCTGTTCTACTGCAAAGATGGACTTCTTAGGGTTCAAGGAGATGTTGTATTTACGACATCGTAGCAGAACAGCTCGGAGGTGAGCTAGATGATCGTTTTTGTTTTTGGAGTAAACGATCACATCATCTAGGTAAACTACTACGGAGTGATTGATCAAGCCTCTAAAAGCAATATCCATTTCTCTCTGAAAGGTAGCACCGGCGTTAATCAATCCAAAGGGCATTTTGCGATAAGCATAAGTGCCCCACGGGGTATGGAAGGTAGTTTTCAACTGGTCTGGCGGAGACATTAAAACTTGGTTGTATCCCGCGAAACCATCCAGTAAGGACAGCCTCTCGGAACCAGATACTTGTTGTAGTATCTGTTCCATGGGAGGAACGGGATAGTTATCTTTATCAGACGCTTTGTTGAGGTTCCGGAAATCGACACAAAGTTGAATTTCCCCATTTTTCTTCTGCACTGGGACGAGGTTGGATACCCATTGAGTATGTCTAACGGGAAAAATTATTTTAGCACTAAGGAGTTTATTCAGTTCTTTTTGTACGGCCGGTTCTAACTTAGGATGCATTTTCCTCAATTTCTGTTGGAAGGGCAAGGTTTGGGGATTCATCGGGATGACATGCTGAGTAATATTAGGATCAAATGTTTTAAGATCATCATAAGTCCAAGCAAAGACATCCTTGAATTCCTTAAATAATTTGACAAAAGCAGCTTTTTCTTGTCTACTACATCCCAAGCCTAGATTGATGCATTGAGGATTTTCATCAATTCCTAGATTAACCTTTTCATAGGACAATGAGGAACTATTTGTTTTGCAGTTGACCGTTTTTTTGAATTTATCTTCAAAATCGTAAAACTTTTCTAGTCTAACAACAGATTTGGGTATGAAATTTACCATGTCCGATAGAGCTTCAGGAGATTTCGGATTAGGTATTACCGTAAAGTCATGTAAATTGTCATCATGCGTTTGTTCATCTATCACGACGCCTTGAAAGGTTTCTTCCATGTGCAGAAAGTTGATGATCTGCTAATCATCATCAAATACCCTCCAGTTTGTGATATTGTCAGGAATAGATGGTCGAAACAATAGCTCCACGGAGAATGCGCTTGGGGATAAACCATCTGCAGGAAGAAGTTTAGAGGCAACATTAGCAAGTAGATCTACTTCAGCATTATTTGATCTAGGAATAGAGTTTATATTAAAAGCAGAAAATTTGTTTATTAAACTCCATACCTCAGATTGGTAACATTTGAGATGCGGGGTAAGACAATGTATAGAATTTCTCACCTACCTGACCACTATCTCAGTGTCGCCGAATACAATTAGATTTTGAATGTGCATGTCTAAGGATTTTCTGAGACCTTGTAACAAAGCCTCATATTTTGCAATATTGTTAGTACATTCAAACTCTAATCTACAAGCCAATAATGCTTTGTTACCTGCCGGATCAATGATGATGTAGCCTGCACCAGCTCCTTCTTTCGATTTGGAACCATCAAAGTATAAAGACCAAATTTGATTTGCATCAGATTGGCAAGATTGTTGGATAGAAGCTGTTGGTTGCGTATGTGCGTTGATATCGGATTGTTGTTGTGGATCGTTGATAGGTGAAACTTCAGCCATGAAATTTCCGAAGCAGGTGTCCATCCCTTGGACTTCAGGTGAATCTGCCGGAGGTGTGTATGGCTCATTGGGGTCATTCAAGTCTGTTACCGTGAACTTAAGGTAACTCTCACGGTTCACCCTGATCTTGTTGGGCTTACCGTTCTCTGGAAGCCATAAGTGAGACCAGTCCGTTGCGAAGTAACCATGCAGCTTCTCCGACCAGTCCCTGCTCAAAAACATGCCATATACTTCCGGAATATCTACCACAATTATATCAATAAACTGATGAACTTTTGGGTTAGATGATAATCTAATCAAAACATTTTTCAATTCGCCCATAACTTTTACATCAGTTCAATCAAGTTGTATTATTTTCAAAGAAGATGGTTCTACTTCGACGTTTATCTTTTGGCAGACTGACCAAGGCATCACATTTGATGATGCTCCCGAGTCAAACATGAAATTATGCACATTTTTGTTGAAGATTTCGAAAGTTAAAAGAAAAGGAGGTACATTCTTGTGAGTACTTAGAGTTGTTGCTTGTGGTTTCTTACTCGCATTTTCTACAACTACTTTATCTGAATTATTTACACTGTTTACATTGTTATTTACATTATTTACATTTGGTAGAGGAAGGCTTCCTTTTTCATGAGAACTAGGATTATCTTTTGTGGAAGTCTTCTGTGGCACTTTGCTTTGTACAACCTTACTACCATTTGAATTACCATTCTTGCCATTATCTAAAATATTTTGCAACATCTTCTCTAACAAGAATGGAAATTTCAACAACTCATAAATAGAAATGTTAGCCCGTAATTTCTTAAGATCTTCGACAACATCATAATCTAATTTAGGGCTAGCATTACTCTGTTTAGTTTCTACTGATTTGGATGGCTTTGGAGGTAAAGTTGCAGTGTTATCGGCATGGGGTTTGTTTGCGGTCTTACTCCTAGTATTGTAAGGGTGCACGGTCTCAAAGTTAGCTTGGAAGATGCTATCAGAGAGGTGACCAAAGATATATGGAGAAGACTCTTCTTCTTGGGTTGTTTCCTGGTCAACTTCGTCTTGAGGAAAATCAGGAGGGATCAAGTCATCCCGGGCTCCTGGAATTGATTGGAGAGCATATTGCAAACTTTCTAGGTTCATGCCTTCAGGGTTAGGATTAGGTCGGTTTGTTTGAAAGGGATTTCAGAAAGGAGGTTTGTAGGGTCCTTTACTCAAAGAAGCCTCTTCAGTTGACCTTTTTAAATCTACGACTTGATTAGATAACTTTTTTACAACTTTGGTTAAATTTTCCAAATCAGAGTTTTCGGGTTGGGTTTTGTTTTGTGTAGGCCTGGGAAGAATTTCAATCTTCTTCTTGGAAGAAGAAACAGTCTCAGTCTCGTTGCTAGAGGAATCTTTAAGGCTAAGTATATCTTTTTCAATTTGAGTAGCCTCTTCAAAGGCTTCTAACAACGTTTCCTTTTTGGATCTTTTCACCCAAATAGTTATACTTTGATGTAGAGCTTTAGTGTAGTAAGCTATTACAAGGCTTTCTGTAGGCATAGAGTCTGCAGGGATTCTATTCTTAAGTGTTAAAAACCTTTGATTAAAATATTTAACTTTTTCTTTAGCATTCATTTTTAAGTTTGAAAGATTCATGACTAAGACTTCTGGAGGTTTGCCATCTCCGAATTTTTCTAAGAAAATTGACTCAAACTTTTCCCAAGATACTATGGTGTGAGGTTGTTGGGAAAAATACCAAGTGGACGCATTACCCTCAAAGGTGTAAGGGAACAACCTACAGACTACATCTTCATGTTCAACGTTGTGGAGTCTGATGGCTAACATAAATTTCTTGATATGGTCTTCCGCTATCTGTTTAGAATCAGGATCGAACTTAGGAAGCCATTTCTCTGGGTGCTTAGGCAAAGGATGCTGAGGTCCAGGTACAGCTACAGCATCTTGGTCTAACCAAGGTCTAGCAGGGTTGTTCTGATTTTCCATTGGAGTAGTGGGCGTAGGAGGACGTGAAGGTGGATTGCCTTCATCCGAAGAGGAATCTCCCCCTGAAGAGGAAGGAGACGTAGGAGGAGGTGAAGGAGGAAGAGAAGGAGGTATCCTAGATCCTCCTGCAGCAGGATTTGTGTTTGGGTCCGTAGGATTCACAGTGGGATCTATATCACCTAATTGTTCTCTGACTTCGGAGAAGTCTAAAGGTTGGCTCCATGGGTGATGTGGTTGCCTAAGGCTAGAAAAGGCTTTATGTGATTTAATCATAGATTGTCTAAAAATTTCTTGTATATCACCACCTGTAGGATTAGGGGTTGTTGGCTCAACTGTGATCTGAGGATCTTCGGTTGAAGTAGTTGCTGTTTGAGGGGGGATACTATCTTGTGAATGACTTCTAGTCACTATGGGTGTCCAATTAGGGGGTGGAGGAGTCTTGCAACCACCTCATGCCATTAATTAAGCTCAAGCCCTCCTTCTAGCGCCATTTGTTGACGGGCGAAATAGTCCATCCGTCAACTGGGAGAGTGGAAACGGTCCGAGGTTGTCTAAATAACCCAAGCCGTTTGGAATGGACCACCCTGACAAGTTTAACGGCTCCATTGGCCGCTCTAAGTTTTCCTAAGGAAACCAAAGAGAAAAATTGATCTGAGCTAAGTGATCTAACTAAGGAAACTAGAAACTAATAAAACAAACTAAAACAAACTAACTAACTAAATAAAAGAGATTAAACTAAAATAAAGGAAACTAGAAACTAATAAAACAAAGATAATGAACTAATATACTAAATGCTAATTATTCTAACAATACTACCTACAAGCTACTAATAACTCAAATAAACTACCTAATTATCAATTTAATTACAGTTTATTCACAAATATACATTGCATACAATCTACAGATTTGAATAAAACCTGTGAAACTAATTTGCTTGCTGTCACAAGACAGCGAAGATAACTCTTTTTTTATTTTATGATTTATGAATAAGAAAGTAAACTAACTGAAATTAAACAAATCAAAATTATAACTATATTAAACTACTTAATAAAAGCAGTAAACTAAATACTAACTAACCTGGAAACGCTCCAAGTCTGCCCTGCGTATGATGACTTCTAAGCTGATTGGAGGAGGGAAACTCACACTGTTAAGTCCCTAAGCTTCTCTCACAGGATCAGCTATGCTGCTTCTTGAAGTATGTTACAGGACAAACAAGACATAAAAGAATATCATAACAATTTTCTGATTATAAATTCCTGCAAAAGGGGAAACCTATTATGCAACAAATCTATATATTACAGTTCGATTTATGAAGAAGACAAAGCTATGATTCACAAATTGAACTAACAATTGTTATGTCTTTTATCTATTTGGAAGAAACAAGATATAGATGGAAGAAATAAAATTATATCATTTGCATTTGATTTAGGTAGCTAAAGCAATACTAAACCATAAACAAGCTGATATACAAAACATGGAACAAAGTGTCGATATATTGAAAAGAAAAAGCTATGACAAAACACCAATTCTACTCCAGTTTGAATCAGAACTCCATATCCTTATTCTCCCCAACTGAGGATGCCCGATTATTACGAAACCATAGGTTTAAATAGGTTCCTCACAAGGTAAAACATCCTTGTGAATAATAGCAAATAGTTTTACACAATCTGGGAATAATCCCAAAATCCCTTAAACTAAGTAACTAAAAATGCAAGTGGAATCCTTAAGATATCTTCCAACTGCTCCTCATATCCATTGCCAATTCGAATTTTCCTGTAATAGATACAAGATCAAGTTAGAGGAGTATTTTATTAACAAAACAATAAGAAAATGACTCTATAGACTTAGCTACAGAATCTTCTGATTCTGTAGCTGGTCTAGAATAGTAATCATGACCAGATATACAATCAAATCAAACCGAATCCAATCATTTTGTAATAATCAACAAATTATTAAATCAAACCAAATCGAACAGAATACAATCGGGACAGAGTAAAGATGCTCTTTTTTCCCCAATCGGCATAAAATTGTATCACATCTTAACAAGACTGTTCCACGAATGCAATCAATGATAAACCAAATCGCATGAAATACAAACAATCATTATCGATTAGCATAAGATTCATATCATTGCCAATATAGAAATCCATTACAATTTCATGCATCACTGTATCCATAGAATCCAACCACAGTTCTTATTCACTGTGTTTCAAATAATTCACAGGTATAGTCGTAACTGTAATTGACTAATTATAATCACAACAGTAGATTGAGATCCTTCAATTAAAAGCACGATGTATGAATTGCTTCCAACGTAATTGGATGAAATCATTTCCACAAATATTGACTCAACAGTCTTCATGTTTGATCACCTCATAGTCGACAAGCAGGGTTTTGACAGAGTCAACAAACCGGGCATATAACTGAATTTAATTATAGACACAAATCATAAGACCCGATACGATCAATCCATCCCTGTAATCTCAATCGAATAATACATTTGTTACCATCGAAATACAGTTCACATTGTAACAACTACTATTGTTATCCATTCAAAATTTTATTATGTAATAAATGATATACGAATTGGTCTTAAACATAGAAAATATAATCAGCATAGCCAACCAATTTGCCTATCATATCGCACAAGATGTAACCAAATTGAACAGAGATATTGTTTGTATTTCAACAATAGAAAAGATATCAAATAACAGAATATTCAAATCAAATTATGATCAATCAACTAAATCTAATCACAACCAATCTAGAAATCGATAATCAAAACTGATAAACAACAAATGCATGATAGAGCAAGTCAACAATGTATACAGAGCTTATGATCATGCCATATAAAAGAGTGAAAGTTATACCATTACAGTTGTTGAGGCTATGTCAATTTTGAATTGACAATTGTTGTGGCAGACTCAACTTTTTTGAACAGGATCAAACCCGTAGTTCGTTGTTTCTTGTCGTTGCATTGTTCTCTTGCATTCTGACCAGTGAGCTTCGCCACTTGGTTTTCCAAATCGCGAATTTTGGATTGCAATTTTGGGATATCCAAGTAGTATCTCTCCAACCACAACCCACACTGATCGTAAGGTGCTGAAACAGGTTGAGCAGAAGGGGGTTTTGATGATTCCCCGAGGGTTTCATGAGGTGGTTCAATGCCAGGGAAGTCCGAGTTATCCCGCAGACAAGGAGGTAAGTTCTTGACGAAATCATAATGGGGTTTGTCACAGAAGCCCTCTTCGGCGAGAAAGCGCTCAATGCTTGAATCAGAGTCCTCGCTGACCACGATAGGCTCTGTTTTGGCAGGAGGTTTAGATTTATTCCTCGCCATGTGAGAGATCAATCTTGCATTTTTCTTGCTTCTAGTATTAGCACCAGTCTTCGCTCTAGTCTTTGTGGTTGTAGGCTTAGCAACTTCATTCTGTTTAGTCACATCCATAGATGGATTCGTAGGAGACTCGGGCTTAGGCTTGGGTAAAAAAACACTAAAAGGGACAAGGATAGGTTTGCTCTCGGTCACCATGGGCTTATCCACCTGTGGAGGGTTAGACTCTTCAAAGCCATTACGGCTGAGAAACTCATGCCAAGAATCACTACGTAACCCCAATTCATGAACGAAAATTATTTTAATCAACCCCACATGGAAGAGGCTAGTGTCAGCCTAGCTGCGTTTGTAACGCTTGGCCATCTTAAACAAACTTTGGTGCAAATAGTGAGGTAGACTTAGTTCAAATCCCATAAAAACCATTAATAAATGCATGTGAAACAGAAAGACAAACCCGTACCTGCCTTCACAAGTAACGAATTGTTTGATAATAATTAAGAGATCATACCAGTGGGGTTTCAACATCTTTGCAGGCAAACCTCTGTCGCATGAGCTGACTGTGTGAGACCAAAATAACAATGTCCATGGGACATTGTCAACCTTATAACTTTTCGATCATTTCTGTCCCTTGACAGGAAGGCTAGTTGCCAAGCTGAGAAACTGTTCAATGATTTCAAGCTAGACATCTCCAACTTTGGCTCGGCAGCCATTGAATGACAAAGCAAATTGTCGAGCCACAGTGAGGTTATAACCATCGAACTTCCTAATAAATGGAAGCCACCCAAACTCTTCTAAGTCGCTATACGCACCATCAAATGTCAACAGTTCTTGGCACCCGTTAGGCTCGGCCCTCACAACAGGAGCCATAGTTTCTGTACATGGTAGGGTTCCAAGTGAATGAAACAATACATAGAGTGAAAACGAGAGGGTTTAATAGCTTGAATGCTCGAAGAGACTGGAAATAACTCCATGCGTGCGAAGGTGGTGGGATTACCACCGCCACGCATTGTATTAATTGCTGAGTACAGTGTTGTTAAAACCATAATCGTTTATACCATGCGTATCGGCCAACAAATAGGAAAATCATCACACCAACGTGCCATTCATCCGAATCTGAACCAACAACATAGGTGATGATCATGCGCCAAGTGTTAAGTTTAATCATCATGAAATCCAACGACCTGTCGTGTCAATTCAATGTTTCAAACCAATGTTAATTAAAACATGTCAATACATAGTTTGAAACTATTGCTCGTCCCATGCAATATCAAATTACCAAAGAATATACCAAGCATCGATTTAAAATTAAAATCCAAAATATTTCATCAACGCGCCTTTGTGAAACTTAAACGATTGCCATCAACCTTATGTATTCATTGCATATTCGAATGTTTACATTTCAAAGTTTTTAGAACATTGCAACCAAAACAAATTTCAATATAATCAATGAGTGGAGAGTCCCTAGCAAGGATGAAAACATATAAGACCAAAATCGATCACAACCTTTACAAAGTCAAATGTAATCAGATAATCTTCATGCTTAAAGGCAGATCCAAATGTGCAATCAAGGTAAGAGTATAAGTTTGAAAAAATATTTTGCAGTCATGTAATAAACCGATGGTCGAGATCAAAGACGATGATAATCCAAACAATGAAAGAGGTGTTTTCACACTTCCAGTTGTGAAAAATCAAACGAAATCAAATTGTAATTGTCGCAAAAATGAAACAAATGTCTAGTAGCACAAAGCGACAATGATTTGTCGTAATCAGACAAGGGGTGTAGGCAGCTTTTTTCGAGAGCAATCAAAAAAATTGAGTTGGCTGCCAACAGTGTCAGAGGAAGCTACAACCAAGGATTTATGGGAAAAGTTGGGGAAGTTGTATCAATCTAAGTCCCTGGTAAATAAACTATTCCTGAGAAAGAAGCTGTATAACTTGAGGATGAGAGATGGAGACTTGGTGGCAGAGCATTTGAACGCCTTCAATACTGTGGTAAGTCAGTTAGTATCTGTTGAGATTAAAATTTTAGATGAAGATAAATGTATCAGTTTGTTTTGATCTTTACCAGACTCGTGGGATAGTCTGGTTGTGGCCATAGGTAGTAATACAACTTCTTTGAAGTTTGAAGAAGTGGTCTCATCCTTGTTGTCGGAGGAGATGAGACGAAAGAATATGGAAGGACATAGCACAGACGTATTATTTGCAAGAGGACGTTCCCAAGAAAGAAATAGATCTAATTTCTCAAGTGGGAGATCTAAGTCTAAGGGTAGATCTAAATCTCCTGGAAAGTTTGTAAGGATATGTTGGAGGTGTAGAAAAGAAGGGCACTACAAGAAGCAGTGTAGATCCAAAGTTGAGAAAAAGAAAGGATCTGAAGAATCTTCTTCTACAGAAGAAAACACCTCCAAGGAAGAAGGAGGGGATGTGTACTTGGCATCTTCAAGCACACATGCATATCATGAGGCATGGTTGATTGGCTCTGGTGCATCCTTTCATATGACTCCCCACAGGGAGTGGTTCTGCGAATATGAAAAGTATGATGGAGGTAATGTTTTCTTAGGTAATGATTCGACAACCAGAATCATAGGAAGAGGAAGGGTCAAGTTGAGACTCATAGTTGGAAGGATTAGAACACTACCTGGTGTTCTACACATCCCAGTTATGGCCAGAAATTTGGTTTCTGTAAGAAAAATGGAAGATGCAAGGGTAAAAACAATTTTTGAAAAGGGAACTTGTAGGATGGTTTGAGGAGAAATGGTGTTGATGAAGGGAGTTCGGTTTGGAAATATGTATAAGCTGCTAAGAAGCACTATTAGTGATGGGTGTAATAGCTCATTGTTCCTGATATTGGAGTTGAAGAAGAAAGAACTCCTACAGTCTCTGGAGAAAAGGTTATGTTGTGGCATCAAAGACTGGGGCATATCAAAGAGAAGGGTCTTCGACTACTACACGGTAAAGGTATGGTTGAAGGTATGTCTAACTGCTCTCTAGATTTTGATTTATGTGAACATTGTCTATATGGGAAGAAGAATCGGGTAAGATTCCCCTCTGGTGCAATGAGGGCAGAAGGAATTTTACAACTAGTTCACAGTGATGTTTTTGTGTTGAAATAATGTAACTGCGAAGAGCATTCTTATTATTATTTTGTTATTGGATTAAATCCCCATTGTGGATTAATCATGTCATTATTATTATTGTTGTTATTGGATTAATCCCCATTGAGGATTACTCATGTCGATAATTGTATAAGGACCAAATCCCCTTTTGCGGATTGGTCATCGGACAATTACAAAGTGCAGAATAAGAAGTTGGCCCCAGCAGTTATAATGGAAGGCCCAGAATTAATTAAAGGTGGGTTTACCCACCCAGAGTGAGAGGTTGGCTCTGCCAGATGGTGACTCTTCACACGTACCAGATTGATATAAATAAGAGGCTAGCACCTCACTTCTTAGACACACTTCACTTGCTCATTATCTTATGAGGCAAGCTGCAATTGGAATTTGGAGAGAGGAGAAGAAGGATGGCGCATATCTTGGGGAGGACTTTCTGTATTGGTTTGAGTTATCTCTTGAACATTGTATAAGCTATTTATGATAAGGAAGTTTTGCTGGGTTTTCTTCCCCTAGAGGGTTTCCCAGGATAAATGTTGTGTCTCTTGTGAATGTGTATTTCTCAGTGATCTTGTTCTTATATTGCTCTTATCTATTGAAATGCAAAGAACTATAATAATGGCATAAACATTAACATGGTTTCAGAGCCAACCTGAAGGAAGCATATTTCACAAGAGGAAAAACGTCACTGTTACCGTACCTAAAAATTAGGGCTTTTTATTGGTGAAGCTTTTCAGCCCCGAAACCACCTAGAAAGTTGCGCCCTCCCCCAAGGACCATTTTGGCACTTAGAGCGCACCTTCTCAGTGGCTAGATCTCCCGAAAAGTGAAACCCTAGTTTCACAAAGTACCAGAAAACCAAAGTACCAGAAGTACCAGAAAACCAGAAGCACCAGTCCAGAAATCCGCAAATAAAGTTTGAGGGGGTAAAAGTTGGATTTTCGAAATTCTGACTGCACCAACTAACTCGCCTCAACCCAGCGCATCTATCCCCTGGATCAGAATTTCAAAATTCGAAGTTTGAAAAATTAGGGTTTCCTCATAAAACCCTAAGTTGCAGTTGCAGTTACAGTCTCAGAACCAACTGCAGTTGCGGTACCAGTTGCAGTTGCAGCCGTAGAACCAGTTGCAATCACCCTTGAAATTTTCTCAGGAGTTGGCAATGATTACCGCTGCTACCAGATGAAGCCACTACCTGCAAATGCTATCAAAGGTATGTACTTACATATGTTTAATGGTTAAACCCTAAAGAGTATTTGCGGGAGAAGGGATCTCTTGCCATAGATCCAGAAGGATCTCAAGATCCAACACATTCAGAGGAATGACGCAACCCAGGTGTGATTATTCTAATATACATCCATTTGTCATGACATTATCTTAATCAGTGTTGCATGTTGAAGCTATGATCAAATTATTAGAAGGATTGAAGATCATAGAGCTTATCCTCTAACCTAACCTTTTGTCAAGATAGTGTATTGTCTTAGTACAGAAGACAGGTTGAAGAAAGCACTCGTCATCTTGAGTGGAGGAGACCTGC
>JASDQU010101384.1:374705-387369 GCA_032191745.1 Picea mariana
ATATAGGAAAGCATTGGAGAAGAATAAAATGCATTCCCTCCTTGAAATTTTCTCTCAAAATATTTTACATTGTGCCACATTTATTAGTTCCTTTTCAGCTTCACCCAAGCATCCATTGGTTTCCCATCTATAGATATTGCACATACAAGGCATAACATTTGTGCTTTTATGGGTCTTTTTGGCAGTCACATTTTTTACCTTTGATTAAATGCTTTTAGTGATTATGGTTGTGCTCAAACTATAGACTTAAAACCAAACATTGTTTAATCGTTACCATCTCTAAATTCCTTCTCTTGACAATCTCCCATGCAAATTTCTCTACCAAATTCTTTGGATAACAATAATACTTTTGTAATGAGCCCAACCAAGGAATGAATTTATACCACATTCATAAGATTCAACTACTATATACATAATGTATATATTTATATATGATAGTAGTGTTGTTATGGGTCTCTTTGGTAGTCACATTCTTTACCTTTGCTTAAACGCTTTTAGTGATTATGGTTGTGTTCAAGTTGCATAACAATACTAGTTCTGTAATGAGCCCAACCAAGGAATGAATTTAGACCACATTCATAAGATTCAACTACTATCTACATAATGTATATATTTATATATGATAGTAGTGTTGTTAACGTGAAATTAAATCATCTAGTATGGCATCGGGGTGTAAACCAAATTGATAGAAGTCGATAGAACAATGGATTCTCACCAATGTTGATCATTATACAATATAAATAATTATTTCTCTAGATTGGTTTGACAAACCCATTAATTTCATTGATTTATGTTGTTTGTGGTACATCATGCTACCATGAATGTCCTCAATCTACTTTACATTTGACCACTATTGGAGATTGCTAAATTGGATGGATCAAAATAATGTTTTACTCAAAGCTTTCTACCTAGAAATAAAAACTGAAACCTTTCAATTTCAATTGGAGAGATAGAAATGGAAAACCAAGAGTTAAAGGTCAATGTGTAATGTACTTAATCCCAAAAATTTAGAGCAATCACATAAAATGTGGTGCAAAACCAAAGAACACAAGAGAGAATAGATAAAAAATGAGAAAGATCTCTTGATGAAAAAAATAGAGAGCAATGTTCACTTGCCTCTTCAAGAGAGAAACCTCCTAGAAAAAATATCCAAATACAATAACAATTCTTGACAAAAAATTACATAAACTTCTACTCAATATATATCAATCAATAGAGAATCTATGGGCCCACTTATAATGAGGGCCTACTCACTAATTTGGGCCTTATTAATAAAAATGACCCTTTTTAACAATTAGTGACTATTAACTAACTATTTAGTGGGCCTTATTCAAGAAAGGTATCCTCATACATCAATAAAGTATCTTAAGTAAGGGGGTTAGTGTAGGGCCCTAACATGCCATCCCCTTTCAAAAGAAGCATTGTCCTCAAGGATGAAGGTGAGAAAATTGTTGTAGAATTGTTATTGGTTCCCATGTAGCATCTTCAGGTTGCATATCTTTACACTGGATCAGTACATCCCTAATTGTGCATTGATGCAACTAATGCTCTCTAGTATCCAATATTACTTTTGGATAGATCCAAATGGAACCTTTTTCATCAAATTCTGGTAGGTTGGTATGCACTTTCCAATTTGATCCCACAACCTTCTTCAAACAAGACACATGAAATACTGGATGAATCTTGGAGTGGACTGGGAGAGCCAACTTGTAGGCCAACTATAGGGACYTTATAACTTGGGAGCTAGCTTTTAAGGAAATTTRTCTTTGAGTGATGTATGTTTATAAGGTTGCAGGAAAGGAAACACTCGATCCCCTTCTAGAAAASAATGCTCAGATCTATGTTGATCAACTTGTTGTTTCATTTTATTTTGTGCCATAACCAAGTTTTCCTTGAGGCTATGGATACTGGTTTATCTAGTGTGAAGTGTTCTATCTACTGCCTGAACCTTGGAGGTTTCTGGTACATAGGATGCCACTAACATGGGTTTTTATCCATAAAAATATTCATATGGTTTCATTTTGGTAGCTCCATGATAAGTGGTATTGTACCACCATTTAGCCAGGGGAATCCATTATTCCTATTGGTGTGTCTCTTTAGAATAAATGAATATCAAATAGGGTTCTAATCCTTGTTGAGCACTTATGTTTGGCCATTAGTTTGGGGATGATATGTAGTGCTCATATTTATCTATGTACCTTGAATTTTAAAAAGTTCCAGCCAAAATTTGTCGGTTTATGTGGGGTCACGATCTAAGATAATGGAAGTTTGCATACCATGTAGCTTAAAGATCTGATCCATGAAGACCTAGGAAACTGAGGAAGGAGTGAAGGGATGAGCTAGGGCACAAAAATGAACATCTTTTAAAAGATGATCGACAACCACCATGATGACTGATTTGTTATCCGCGTTTAGAAGTCCCACAATAAAATACATTGAGATGTTGGTCCATATATGTGTTGGGATTGGTAGTGATTACAATTCCATTGACATCTTCATCGTCTCTCCCTTATTTATTTGGAAAGTGTCACGGGATGCTACAAAATCCTGGATGTTTTTTCCATTCCTTCCCAAAAGAATGAGTGCATAGTTCTTTCATAGGTTTTATGAAAGCCATAGTGACTTGCTATTGGTGATCATTGCATCTCCTCTAAGACTCATTGTTTTAAGGTTGAATATTTTTCTAGAATAATGCACCCTTTATACAACAATTTATCTTGTTTCCATGTATAACCTTTAGGTGGGTTGGGATCTGCCATCATTTCCTTCTCATATGTGGATTTTCTCAAATTCTAGTCACACAACTATTTACTGGTGAATGCTAAGGGGCATCCTTCCTGCATCAAGACTACTCTGAGATATCGTTTTGAGGCATCACATTCCAAGAAAAAAGTCTTAGTAAAATCAGGCACTAATAATATTGGAGTAGTGTACATGACATCCTTTAAAGCCAAAAAGTCCAACTTTGCTAACTCACTCCAGGAAAAGGCATTCCTTTTAAGGAGTGAAGTTAGAGGAGTTGCATTTTTGCTATAATTTTTCACAAATTTCTTGCAGTATCCAGTAAGTCCTAAGAATCCCTATAATCTCTTCAATGTTTTGGGATGGGTCCAATCTTGCATGGCCGCCACTTTCTTGAGATCAAATCATACTCCATCCTTATTTACAATTTGACCCAAATATTCAACCTTGGGAGCCCCAGAAGAAAATTTGGAACGCTTTAGGAATAATTGATTATCCCTCAAGAATTGCAAGGAATTATTTACATGTTTTATGTGTGATTCCCACCCTTTGATGTAGATCAAGATATCATCAAATAATACCAGCAAAAAATTGCATAGGAAGGTTTTCCAAATCTTGTTCATGAGGCTTTTTAAAGTGCATGGAGCATTAAAAAGACCTAAATGGATCACTAGAAACTTATGATGACCTTTGTCTGTCTAGAAGGTTGTCTTAGTGATGTATGTCTCCTTCATGCTGATTTGGTGGTATCTTGAATATAGATCAAGATTAGTGAAAAACTTGGCTCTATGAAGTTCATATAGGGTATAATTAATAACTTAGACATAAAAAATTTCTTTGATTGTCAACTTATTTTGAACCCTAAAATTAGGACACATGTGTCAAGTTCCCTCCTTCTTTAACACCATGACTACTAGGGATAATTAAGAGATTGCACTAGGATGTATGACTCCCACCTCCAACAGTTCCTAAATGCTTATTTCTATCTTATTATTTTATGCAAAATGGTTGTTGATGCCACAACAACCCCCTTTACCTTTTATTTTATAAGCGAAAGAAAATGCCCCCCCTACTAAAATTTGAACTCTAATGCCTAATCCTCTATTGCTTGAGCCTAGTGTTAATTCTTTCTCTACCTTGAGTGAGTTGGGGGTTTGATCTTGATTGATGATTGTATTGAATGAGTTTGTTGTTGAGTATTTTCTGAATGGATAATTTAAATTCTGCAACCTCTTACATGTATGTTGTGCTTAGTGTCTTCATATTTATGCTTTCGCATGTTGATCATACTCTTCAGTTTCTAACTCTTAGCTTAAATCACAAGATCACTAATCCTTCCTTTGAGTTTGAGACTTGGCACATACAATTTTCAAGACGCTTATCTACAACCACCCATGATTATCTTTGAACAAACACAAAACTCAATTATAGGTTTGCTTGAAGGCAGGGAATATAATGTTTAGGGTGTATTGGAAAGCCTCTTCCTAATCAAACAACTAATCTCATCATTTTTGTGGTTGTAGGAGAAGGTCCACATGATCACTCCATTTACATGATTGCTCCAACCTTGAGATGCACGTGGGGAATCCCTTGATCTTCTTCCTCTTTCCTAGACCTCTCTCTATGTGGTTCTTGTCCATTGTTTCAAGCCAAAAATCTGTAGTATGGACTAAGCCTTGTCTTTATCAAGCACCATATGGATTTTATTATCTATCCCCATTAAATTAATGAGGCCGAAACCTTGATCCTTATCTAGAACCTTGGTCCTTATCTAGAACCTTGGTCCTTACCAGGAAGCATGCTCACCTTAGATTATAGTTTCCTCAAGGTACAAAGCTCACAAGGCTATCAGATCCACCTTACAACAGTCCTTTCCCCAATATCATTGGATTTATTCTATCACAAATCTTCATTGAGAGTGCTTGGTTTGCATTTCCTTAAGACTGGTTTGAAGCTCGAATGTCGAGAGCCTATCGAGATCCCTTCAGTTGGATTATCTCATCGGGTTTACTGAGTGAAGTCCTTTGTGATTTTCTTGAGGTCTTAAAGGCATAAGATTATTCATATTGATCTTTATTGAGTTCTTTTTAGTCTCCCCTATCTTCAAAAACCCAAGCCCAAGGCCTATTGAGCTTCATGGATGTAGGTCCTTGTCATGTTGCCGCCCAATGGTCACATTCCTTTTGTTGCAATTAGTTTCATGAATTGTAGCATGACGTAAGAACCTATTCCTTGATTTGATCATATTCACTCTCTTTGTAAACTTATTAGGTTCTCCCTCTGAAATGTTCAGCTTTATTGGATTGAAATGTGTCTTGCATCCAATTGGAATCAATCTCCTTTTATCATATGAGTCGCTATCTGTGACATTGATTTTTCGCATGTTGTGTCTTCTTATTCCCCTTAGTCACTTTCCATTCATCGCATTCACATTTTAGTGTTCTTGATCGTCATATGACCTAGCTACCCACCTTGATGCTCGATTACTTTGAAATCTACATGGTATACGTTACTCCTATCTTTTGGGTCCCTAGGTGCGAAACCTGACTGGTTTGGAATCACGATGGGAATGGAACCCTGAATTGTGTGTAACTTGGCCTTATTTTCCTAATTTGTATTTTTATTTGTATTTTTGTATATATTTTGTATATAATTTATTTTGTGTATTTCTTTTTATTTTATTTTTATATTTATTTATTACTTTTTCATTTATTTATTTCCATTTATATTTTACCCTTGGTTTTTCAAAACCACGTGGTTTGATTGCACATAGTAATTTCCCATAGTTTTTTATTCCCCATGGTTTTCCCTAGAGTTACTCTTGATATTTATTTTTAACATGGAGAAATTCAAGTTCACTTTAAAAATGTTTTTACATGGGTCAAATTTGTTTTTACATGGACAAACTATTTTTTTTACAAGAATAAACTATTTGTTACATGTTTTTTTTGCATAAAACCCTAATGTATAATATGTACATTCTCATTCTTTTTCATGCCCCGTAAAATTAGAAACAATTTGACTTTTTTATTTATTTTTATGTATATATGCATATTCATTTATTTCTTTTTAATTTTTATTTAATTTTATTTTTTATTTATCCCCCAAGTCCCACGATGTATATTATTATCATTTAATTTCATTTTAGTTTCATATTAACTGCTAATTTAGCCTTTTGATTTCCCCCCTTAGTCCTTCAAATTCAAGGTAATATTTCATGGGACTTCTTTCCAGGCTCCTTCCCATTGGTCTATGTCTTCACTTCATGGTAAATTCCATCGAGAATTACCATTAAGTCACACCTCCTATATTAATGGAATCCCTTCCTCCCGAATACCTGGGAATGATGCCATAATATCGTATTAATATTTTCAAAGGACTTAGGCTCCGGGCTCCTGATATGAGTTATTACTCTTTAATGTTATTATAATATTTCCCAAACTATCGGAGCCATACTTCATTGGAATGGTGTATCCCAAGGTTGACCTTTGACAAGCCATCCGAATGTGATATCCATTAGAGTGGTGAGCTCACACCTTAAGTCCACAATCTAACCATTGGACTTCGATGAGAACCCATCAGAAATGACATTGTTTTAATATTATTTTAATGGTCCATCGAGAGGAGTATTCAGAACATGCAACCATGATGGTATTATTTTACTATTATTTAACCATCGAAACGTACTCACTCCAATATCCCATGGCCAAAATTACAATACAAGCCCTAGATCCTATGCCTCCTCTAGTTTCTGATACAAATCATGTAAGGGGGATAAACCTATATTAACCATTAAGTGTTGAATTCCCTTATGCATGTGGTACAATTATTTTCAAGTTGATGATCAACGACCCAGATTCACCCACAAGTATATCAAGGGTTATTGAGCACTGACTTTCAAATGGACATATCATAAGCCACAGGTGTCAGAATCAAGCCCATGATACCTCATTGGAAATGTATTGAGATGAATAATGCATTGGTAGAGGACTTTAGGACAAAATAGTAACAAAAAAACCAAAAAACGTGAAAAATAGAAGGTCATGAATTTGGGGGGGGGAATTGTCTATGCAAACTTCAGATGACTATATCTTGAGCTACATGAAATGAAATGAGGCCCATGGTAGCTCATAGGAAAGATAGAAGAGATAAGAACATGATGGAACAATAAGTATTGACAAATTGAGGGTGTAAATTCTCAAAAAACATAGAAAATAGAAGAGACTCAAATTTAATTGGAGAACAAGTTGTGCAATGTTCAAACAATCATATCTAAAGCTACATAAGTCAAAATAAAACCTGCAAGAGAATGATGGAAGGAAAAGTCAGAGGAGAAGAAGATAGGATGATCTTAATCAGCAGGATAACACCAAAAATGCTCTGAAGAACTCGAGGAATAGAATACGACACCAACGGATAAAGTTGATAATATTTGTAGATGAATATCATTTATAAACTTCCTGAGGGCACAAATAACCACTTAGGAGTCTCTCCATCTTATTTTTGTAATGCTCACATGTTCATTTACGAAAATGAAAAATAAATTTGAAATTGTATAATGAAAAAGAAAAAGAAAAATGAAATGAACGGTTGTAAGAATTGAGTCTCTCTCTTATCTTATAAAATAGAACTCGTTGAATGTATTAGGGGACTTTTCCCCATTGTATAGACTGGTAACACTTTTATTTTTTAATATATGAAGAGTGGAATGTGTTTTAAAGTCAAAACTATTTTCAAATTCTTGTGGGACTACTTTACACATGTATTTGTTGTTTAAGTTTTTTTGAGTACTGATAATGCGAACTATCTCTGTGCTTAGTATTTAGAATTCTTATGTTGTTGTGATTTCACATGAGTATAGGGATGATGTTACATTTCTCATATTCATAGATTTTAGATGATATATGAAATATTATTGTTTTAACATATTCTTGATTGCCATGAACTATTTATGTTGTCGAAATATCACCTTAAATTGTGCTCATCTATTAGCTTTTCTCCTGCAGGATAGGTTAGAAGTAGTTAGGTTATATTATTTTGCTTTCAATTTAGATTAGATTTAGAAATAATTATAACTCTTTGGGGGACAGTTCATTGTCTTTCCTCTTTTTATTCTTTTAATTCTTAGTGGAAAACATGCYCACATACTGATCAKAAATGCTACACCAAACGAGAGTAGGTATAATTCGGACCTTCCATTGGGGGCTCTCCCTTCCCTACTTGATAGGTCATTTGGACCCGTCAACAAAAATGGCGCTAGGAGGGCCAAATGAAAAGTTGATCATGTGGATTCATTTGTATTGGTTTTTTAATTTAATAATGGATCCATCCCATATCCATTTATGGATATGTTTTCTAGTAATGTACCTCTCAAACTTCTTAGAAATATTTCACACTTATTGTCACAAATTAAATTTGATGGCGAGGGTGAAACCTCTATATCTGAACATGCTTTACAATTATGAAAATTTTGTTGTTCTCAAAATATTATTGATGGAAGTGTCAATTTTAGGTTTTTTACTCTCACTCTCGCAGGTCGGGTCAAGAGATGGTGTGAGACTTTTCTAGCTACCTCTATTCACACATGGGAGCAGTTTATATGTAAATTTTTTCATGCTTTAGATAATTATGATTATGATGATTTGTGCATAGAGATGTCAAAGATTAGGAAGAAAAAAGATGAATCTCTTGAAGATTTTCGTATTATATTTATGCATATTTTCTATAGTTTTACTTTGGATGATAGGCCATATGTCAATGTTTTGATTCTATGTTTAGTTTCTCTTGCTAATGAAACATATCATCTAGTGGATGAAGAATCTAAATCATGTCTTAACGTACTTTTACATTTCGATTTGGATTCACAAGAAAATGTTGAAAATGCTAATGGTTTAGTCAGACTCTATATGTCTAGATCTTTCTTTACTATGGGGGATATAGATTAGAAAATTTATTCTTTTTCAAAAGAAACATATGTATCCTCCCACCACTCCATTCCCCCCTTCCTTCCTTGTGACGAAAAAGTTACCTCTTGTGTTGTAAATCCGAGTTTAGATTTTTTTGTAGCTGACCAAGAGGAGGATTTTTCTACACTTTGGGTCACACTGATGGTTATGTCAAGCTCTCATTATCCTATATCATCTTTTCCATCATAATAAATGGAATATGAAGTTATGGGGAAAGACATGAATGATGATCATTTTCTTAATGAAGAAAATATGGGCACTCATGACATGAATCCTTCCTCGCCCATGGATAATTTGGAATTAGTTTCTTTTGATTTGAATTGTATTGTTGTTATAAATTCTTCTCATCTAACCGAGATAGATGAAGAATTTTTTTCTACCGTTGGTGGATTATTTAGTGAAACTTATTGCTCTAAAAGTTCTTGTAATTTTCTCCTCTCTTATAACCATGAGTTTGTTATGAAATATATTTAATATTCTCATATTTTGCATGGGAAAAACAACCACATTGATCACTTCACTCCATGAGAAGAAATTTATATACCAGACATACCTCTTTTATCACAACAATCCACTTTTTGCTTGAAAGAGGAAAACCATGTTGACTGTGAAACCTTTCCTAGTGTGGATTCTACCGAGTCACGATCAATCAATGATGTTCTTAAAGAGGAGGAACTACCATTCAAAGATTCACTTTTTGAAAATGTTTCTTATTCAAGAGAGACTTTTCATTCTCTTAATTCTTCTACTTACTATTTTTTGTATCTTGATCTCTTTAATGGTTTGATATTGCAGAAAGCCACCCATTTTCCTATTCAAATAAAATCAATAAGGTTGACCCCTTTTGAAGTACTCAATGGTGGTAATGTGTATATGGAAGATAAAGAGGATAAGGTCTCTTTCCATGAACTTAGTACAACTATGCCTTATCAACCTTTTTCATGGGATAAAGGAAATGTTGTAGCAAATGTATATCAAATGATGTCTTCTTCTTTTTCATCTTTATTTTTTTTATCAATAGAGAGTTTTCTTGTTCAAGTAGCCTTTTAGTTGAGATTGTTAATGTTAGTAGCTTCCACCATTTTCTTGAATATATCTCTCATACCATGGTGGATGCTAGTCCCCATATATCATTTGATTTCACTATTTTTTCTCAAGTTGATGGTTGCTTGAAATATAAGCCCATGGAGGCTTTCTAAGACAATGAAGCACTTCAGTCTACACCGATGGTTATGTTAGGCCCTCTTTATTTTGGTTTGTCTTCATGGATACACAACTTTACTAGCATAAATATTATCTCACCAAGAACACCTCACACATATTTTGTGCACAGTTCTCATTTGGTATGCTACGTCTCATAAACTCTAGCCTGCATCAATTCTATGTTAGTCATGGTATATTTTATGACAAAATTGAATCATGGTTGGAGGAATCTTATTCAAAGAATGTTCCCATGAATTATCACTATGACATCCTTAATATGGTGAATAGAGTTTTTGGTGTTTTAATTTTTCCTACTTTTACTCTACTTTTTCTCCAAGTTCTGTTACTAATATTTTGTCATGAACATATCTTTGCAGGCTTGGGATTACATGCATGACTATATTGGAATTATGACTTTACATAGTTCTTTCTTTCAACTAGTGTAGTGTAGGATAAGAGTAGGGTAGAATAGGCTAGTGTCTTTCCTTTGCATAGTTTATTTTTTATTTCTAGTTTCTAATTAGTTTTTGTTTTGTCTTTTCTTTTTATTACCGTTGGTTGAATAGTACATGAAATTCTCAGTAAAGTTGGAAAGAAATAGAATTCTTGCACGCTTATTTTTCCATTGAATGGATCTTTAATATATATATATATATATATATATATATATATATATATATATGGGGAAAAATGTTTTATTTCATTCTCAATACTTCCTATATGTTGGGGTAATTTTCAGATCATTGATTCTATGCATATTCACCATGTCAAATCCTTTTCAAGCATTTTGTGATCTTACAATTGGGATATATTAAATTCAAAATGCTATTCATTCCCTCTTGGGGTAAAAATGAGCACTAATATTTGTTCCATCTCTATATATACATGATTCTGGTTGCAATGTTTTTCTTGATTCAACCTCTTTTGAGCTTTGGGCTTCTTGTCCCATACATAGTAAATGGAAGTTTAAGTGATAATTTTCTTCCCATCTGAAATTCAAGCCACTCCAATCCCTTGTAATTACTTTAGATGATTATTTTTTGGGTTTGGAGTTATTTAAATGGTTTATTTCCCATTGATTGTTTTCTTCGATTACTTTCAGCCAACATGATTTTTTGTATAGTCTTCTCTTATTATATTGAGCTTTGATGTTTTTTATTTCGAGTTATTTTCTTTCAGCACATTTAGTTTTAATTTATGGACTTTGTCTATGCACATCTTATGCTCTGTCCAATTAGTCTTTCAGGAATTAGTTTGGTTATTAATCTTGTAGCTTTCTTAATTCACTTTTCTTCTTATACACAACATAGAGAGATATTTTTTAGGCTAGCTGGAAACATGTTTTGACATTGTATACAACACTATTATATCAATCCTCTTGCTAGAATATATTTCATAAATTTCTTGAGAAACGATAATTTTATTCCCTAATCGAGTAGTTGATTAAAGTTTTGATGCTAGCCCTTTCAATAATGGAAATTTCAGACCTGGTATTTTCATGGAGAGTATCTTTGTATCTTTCATAATTGTTGATCCTGAGTCACTCCTTCTGGTTACATTCTTGACTAATTTTATTTTCATCATGGCTGAAGCGTTATCTTCCTACTTATCTCAATGTTGAAATCATTCAAATGCTTGGGATTTGTAAATACTTTGGTGGAAAATGTCAATGTAACTTCTAAGATTTCAAATTTGAGTTTTCAACGTTTGTTTTCATTTTAGCCATGATAATAAGTTTCAAAATGTGAATTTCTTGTGGTTGTAATTCTTCAATCTATTGGGCCTTACACTCTATATGTCAGCATTCCATGAATTTGAAACTACAACACTGGAGATTGTTCAAGTTTATTCATAACTTGGAAAGACAAGCATGTTTGGGTTATGTTGGAATATCTTTTATTGGATCCCTCTTACTCATGAGCTTGCTAATTTTTTTTTTCTGAAATATATGTCTCATTTTGTTGAACGAAAAACCTATCTAGTAAAGAGACAAGCTACACACTATTATTTTTCATTTTATTTTCTCCATATTCTATGAGATATGTAAGCTCAAGAAAGTGAAATGCAATTTTTTTCTCCTTGGAACACTCTTGGGAACTTTATGATATCAATCTCATGGACTTTCCCATCATGCCAAACTTTAACTTATTAGAAATCAGGTTTTAGTCATTTCATTCATTTATGATTTCTACTTATATCTTTCATTTATGATGGGGGAGTCAATCCATCTAGGTTGTGACCTGAGATTGTTTGCACCTTACCATTGTGTTTTAATTGCTATCATTTACATAATGATTTTCTCTTTCCTCTCAAATGGTTGAATATGATCATATGAATGTTTCACATCATCATCGCTAATAATCAGACGAAACACATACCTTGGGGTGCAATGTTAATGATTTTTGAATCATATTTTTATGAATAGAATTTGTTGGTGGACATGTATCTTTAGAGCATGGATGGAATTAAATTTTTATGGTTCCATTTCTTTAAATTGATTGATTATGATTGTAGGAACAAGACATTGTGTCTAGTGATTCAAATCTCACAACAATCAATGACACTAAGTCTCGTGTCGAAGGGAGTATTGTGCGAAAGCACATGATGCTTATAGGAAGAAGGTTGCGATATTTGATTTAATGGACGAAAGATGAGCACTTAAATGACTGCATTGGTGTTATGTTTTTGTATAAGTTTATGACAACCAATATAATTCAATTTTACATTAGCTTAGCATGCTTTTCTTAGGATTA
>JASDQU010101385.1:42190-66702 GCA_032191745.1 Picea mariana
GACTAACACAAGTGAAATGAGGACTGGACTTTCGTTCATCTTCATGATGCAGGAAGATAGTAAGTAGAAAATGAGGTCAGAAACGAAACGATCTAATACTCTGCTGGCTTGCTCAGAGATGTGTTATTTATAGGATTTAAGACCTTGAAACAGTCTTAAAGCATAAGTCCTGTATTGAGTTGGCTCTTGAGTTGGCTCTTGGGTTTATCCATCATTTTTTTCAAGCATTATTGTAGGTCCTAGGTTTATCCATCAATTTTTTGAGGTTCAATAATGCCATGCTTTATATTACAACATTGTTGTACTAATCATTTAATTATAAGTTAAGTGAATAAATCATATTATTTCTTCTAATATGTTTATTTCACCATTTTTTAAATACACAAATTGTTAATATATTTATAACAATGTGAAGAAAGTGTTCTATACAAAATTTTGTTGGACTCTTCATTTTGAATTTTGAAGAAAACCGTGTTACAGTAGTTCAGGGCCTAACAAAGCGCAACTCAAGTGATAGATGACATGCTCATGGAGATCATCAACTTCCTGGACTAAGACCATGCCAATCGAAGATTCAACTGTTGCAAGATATAACAAGAAATCTCAATTATAATCTAGGGGGATAAGCAAGGGAGTGGACACTAGATCCTTCTTCAACATGTCAAAAGAACGTTGTGCCGACTCATCCCAATGAAAATGAAACCCTTTCTTTAACAGGTGCATAAAACCTTTTGTGATATTACCATAGGTACAAAACATTGTAGAAAATAAGCCTTTCCCTGTAAACTCTAAAGCTAACGTGTTATGCACAAGGGAGGCAACTGGGTTATTACCTCAAACTTTAGAGGGTTAGCCATGGTCCCTTTAATTGAAACGATAAATCCTAAGAGACATCCTGACATACACAAAATATGTATTTGTGTGGATTCAAGCAAATTCAATAGTGGCAACATCCTTCAAAGACAAGGCATAGTTGTAAAAGGTGTTGCACCCTCTTATGCAAATGGACACTGAGATAATCCAAATAAGGCTCCACAATGTCCTTAAGATCATGAAAAGTGAACATCATGGTCCACTGAAAAGCGGCTCGAGTGTTTTTAAGGACAAAGGGCATCTTCTTGTACGCAAAGGTTCCCTAAGGAAAAATAAAATATGTCGTGTGTTGGTCCTTGGGGTGAAAATAATTTTCGATAACAATACAATCTATGTAAAAAAAAAACTCTTTACTGTTTAATAAAAACATAAAACGGGGATAAAACAATTTTGACAAATTTGTGGATTCGAGTCATTCAATCCCAAATGCAAAGTGAGTGAATTCAGTCCCAAACTTTAGAATAATGAATATGTTTATATTAGAACATGAATTACTGGAATTGTACGCATCCACCAACTTATGGAAAAAAGTCATTTTATTAAATAATATATATATTTTGATAAAAAAGTGATTTTATTAAATAATTATTATTAAAAACAATACTGATTAAATAACTATAAATATTGATTAATTTATAGTTATATTTGATAAAAAGATAGATGGTAATTTAAGATGAGTAAATTTTCTTATCTAAACGAAAGACCTTTATGTTATAGTGGGGATTCAGAAAGACCTTTTAATCTAAGTATGAGCATTTTTTAATGTCAAAGAATATGCTAGTTTTTTGTTTATTAAAATAAGTTTGACTAGTTTTCATACATTGAAATAAATAATAATAACGTTAATTTATTTTTTTAAAAATATTTTAAACTAATATTTATAAATTAAGTTAATATTTAAAAATTATTGTAAGAAATCCAAAAAATGTTGTAATTTTGTTTACTTTTCTTCATTTTGAGGATGATACTAGAGGTAGTTGATCATCAATTTAACTCTACAAAGTTGTAATTGTAAAATCTTTTCCATGATTTTTAGGTTTTATTCTCTCTTTAGGGACATTGAGTGTAAACAATTGGAACTTGAGTCATTGAGTTGGGAGATTGGTGTAAAAGGTTTGAAGATTAGTCATTGAGTTGGCTCCCAGGTTTATCCATCAATTTTTTCAAGCATTATTTTCAAGTCCTAGGTTTATCCATCAATTTTTTGAGGTTCAATAATGTCATTGTTTCAGAAAATTCTGTTATATTTTTAATATATCATATAGTCCAAAAACCCTTGCTGTTGGCCTGCCACTCAGAAAACCAGTCCAAAAACACAAATAGATACCATATGGCCAAATATAATGTTTATGGAGTATCCAAAAAAAATAAAAAATCAGTGTTTCATTGAAAGTACCATGACTATAACTACTAAAAACTATCATTTTCAAAAATTAAAGATTACTAGGGAACCCACTTCTTGGGGCCAAAGGCCCCTCGCCTGAGGTATGAGGATTTTCCGGTTGAGATTCATTATGCCCCGGAGGATGATGAAGCACTGCTTGAGGGAGGCGAGTGAGGATCTCTCGAACCATCAAGTGGAGGCCATCGAGCTGGAGCTGGACTGTGTTTTGAGCGTCTTCCCTGGTCTGTAGCATTTGTCCTAGAAGCGTTTTGAGGTGCCAGTAGAGTTCGACTATCCTCGAATATCGAGTGTTCGTGCCCTTGGTGTGACCAACATCTCAGACCTAATGGATAATGGTCTCAACTATTTTTGTATCAATAGTCATCTCCTATTCCTCACTGACTGTGTCGTCCACTTCATACATAGATCTCTAGAATCGATGAGGGGTATTTGAAATGTAGTTCTTGGCGGTTTTAAAGGCCTCCTATTGGACGCGAGATTCTGGTAACCCCTCCTCTTATCGCCTCGAAGTGGAAGCTCCAGGGAGTCTCGAGTCCCGTCTATAACCGAGAGGATATCCATGCTTGGGAGTCCCGTCATATAACTCTCACTTATTTCATTTTTTCCTACGCCTCGCTGGTCTTGCCTCGGGATTCCTCTCGAATCCCTTGCCTCGTGGGAGATCCATCATTCCCAATTTTCCTTTCCCTTGGAATTATTCGCCTTCATTAACTTCCTTAATTGAATATGTTGGATGCTGACACGAGAGGCCCTCCTTCCTTTACTAGCTGGCAATCAGGTGTCATTGACCCATTCCACTTGGTTTTGATTCTTGTCCTTTTGGGTGAGCTAGCAAGAGGTCTAGAGATTGTTCGTCTGGATCCCTCCCCTTGACATCTCAAGGGTATGCCTCTGCATTAAATAATTTTGTGTGCTTCCCATGGTGTGGTCTTGTCGATTGACATCCTTGTGGGTAGCTGATAGCTGGTTGTCGTTTGATTTCCAGAGTGCCCTCTGAATGTTGTGTTGATTGCACACATGAGGGGAGGTATGATTTTCTATGTAATTTACTATCCCCCCTGTAGTATAGGGGATCCCTGATTGAGGTTGATATCGGTGGCCACCCATCTTTTCTGACTGCTCAAAATAGTTTTCTGGCAATTTTGGCAATTTACTATTTTTAGTAGGTTTTAACTTCTGGTGCCATTTTGAGAGCCAAAATGAAGGTTTTTCAATATTGAGGTTCTCAGTGATATCCAAAGACATAATTTAGCCCCCAAAATGAATCTCCTCGACGATACCTTTCCAACGATCTATCATACGCCTAAAACAAAGATCGTATGAAAAAGTTACGACCCCAGGAAGTTGATGTACTAACACGACTTTTGGCGCTTCATCTCCTAGGGTTAGGTTTTTGTATGTCTAGGGTTTTTGGCATTCTTTTTTATTGTAAAAAGGACTTCAGAGCCTCATTGTAACCATCTTCTTACGAATGCGAGTAGCCGTCACATCTCTTCTCAGAGATAAGCTGCCACCATTCTAGCAAGCTTGTTTCTGCTACATTTTACAGTTTCAGCTTATTTCGTTATTGAATAGAAAACCAATTTTACTGTATCTCTGTTATTTTGTGTTAAGCACCTGTTAATAATCCGTATCCATTTAGTTTTGCTCATAAAATCTGGATCAGTGGTATCAGAGTAGGTTTCTCTTGATCATTTTTTCAGTGCATGTCCCCAACGAGGTTCGAGTATATCAAGTTGGGTATCGAGCTTGTCTCTCTTGAAGACAATCGCTCTCGCACACCCAAGAAACCCTAAATGGTAGAAGAAAATAAAAACAACGAAGCAGACGATCCTATCAATATGTTGCTTGAGCAAGCTCTCACGTGAAAGAGGGACAAAATGATGGAGAATTTTGCCCACATCCTTAAACGCATGCTGATAGCATCAGGCACATCTTCATCAAGCGTCCACTTTGGAGGCACCTCTCCTTTCAAGGTACAAGTTAATTTTGATATTCCTGTATATGAAGGACAGATAGATGCAAAAGCCCTAGAAAAATGGTTAACTCTGCTAGAAGGTTATTTCTGTGTTCACAATTTTTCTGACAAAGAAAAGATCACCTTCGCACTCCTTAAAGCTCTCCCTCATGTCAAACATTGGTGGAAAAATTACTGGGAGAAAAGTTCCACAGAGGAGTATGGAATATATGGGGCCGATCCCACTTGGGATTTTTTTGTGGATGCGGTAAAGGAATAGTATTACCCTATTGGCAACTATGAGGACTAGTACATGATATGGACCACACTACAGCAAGAGAGGGGCCAAGTAGTTCCAGAGTTTACCAATACCTTCCATACCTTGCACACCAAGCTGGGTATCAAAGACTCCGCGTGACATTTGGTTCTGAAATACCATGGGGCTCCACACAGATACATCCAGACTGAAATGTATTTTTTGGACATCTCATCACTCGGTGCTACTTATCGATATGCTGTTAAAATTGAGCAGAAATTTAAGCACCAGAACAAATGGGAATTCAGGTTTGCAAATCCACAACAACCAAAGTATGAAAAAGATGACCCTAACAAATAGTCTCCCGAAAACCAGTCCAAGACACACGAAAAGGAGTGTCACGGGAAGACAAAGAAGGACACCAGAAAATGGTGTGATTTCCAAAAAATCCCCTAGAACAACATCGATGAATGTCACTCAAAACAGTCATTGGTGTCCGAGATCAAAGACAAGGAGCCAAACCTTGATTCTGAATCTAATTTTGAAAATACTGGTAAAGGACAGATCATTGGTGCAAACTGCACTGCTATTGTCGCGACCGCAACAATTCAACCAGAATAACCAACAGATCCTGAACAAGGGGAGTGCATTTTTCATTCACAGATGTGGGTGAAGGGGACCCTGCTGCATTTTATTGTTGATAGTGAAAGCCAGAAAAACCTCATCTCAGCAGAGGTCGTCAAATAGTTGGGATTGTCGACAACACCACATCCGCAACGATACAACATCGGGTGGCTTCGGCAAGGACGAGATATCCGTGTCAGCCAACAGTGTCAATTTTCATACGACATCCAACCCTTCAAGGATGAGGTATTATGTGATGTTGCCCCACTGGATGTCTGTGATTTTCTCTTGGGACAACCATATATGTGGAGACGCCATGCTGTTTATGAGTCTCGACCCCGTAGTGTCATTGTTACTTTGGGGGGTCATCTCTGTAGAATACCAGAGGTAGTTCAAACTATTGTTCCACCTAAAAAGTGTCGCAAGGTAGTATCTCATACTATAAAATTTAGCTTCTTCACAATCTATTCAAAAGGGAAACAGAAGGACATTGCAACCACTACAACCCCGCCCCTTGCACATTCTATCCAATAGAAGTAGGTCGACAAGGTTGAAACAAAGCACAAAGATTCCTTATGCACACCTTCCTCTCATGTAGCTTGAATTGTTGAAAAACCTCATCTTCAATAGGTTCATGACAGACTTCCACAAACTGAACAGTGCGACGTCTCCAACAATACAAGCAGCTCACCAAGATGCAGATCCAACAAAAGATTTTGCCTCTCCCTCGGGAAGTCAACACAATGGAGACCATTGCTTCCTAAGGAGGGAGGATTGATCCAGGTGGATATCAGTGTCTACCCACCTTTTCTGACCGGCTCAAAATAGTTTTCTGGCAATTTTGGCAATTTACTATTTTTAGCAGGTTTTAACTTCTGCGGCCATTTTGAGGGCCAAAATGATTTTTTTTTGAGATCGAGGTTCTCACTGGTATCAAAAGGCAAGATTGAATCCCCAAAATGAATCTCCTCGATGATACCTTTCCAACGATCTATCATACGCATAAAACGAAGATCGTATGCAAAAGTTATGACCCTGGGAAGTTGATGTACTAACTTACCCAAACGGGGCCCACATGAATTTTGGCGCTTCATCTCCTAGGGTTAGGTTTTTGGATGTCTAGGGTTTTTGGAATTCCTATTTATTGTAAAAAGGCCTTCAGAGCCTCATTATAACCATATTCTTGTGAATGTGAGTAGCCGCCACATCTCTTCTTAGAGATAAGCTACCACCATTCTAGCGAGTCTTTCACTCTGTATTTTTACAGTCTCTATACATTTATTTCATTAACAGAAATCATGTATTATTGTATATATGTGTTTATGATTGCATCTCTGATACATTTCTATTATATTATTGAATATCTATGATATCTATGTGCACTTATTTATTATATCTCCGATCTCATTTCATGCTGAAAATAATCCGGATCAATCCCCCCTCTGTCTTCATTCTTCCTTAGCTCTTCTTTCGAGAGGGGGTGTGCCTCTCTTGTTGGTAGGATCCTCGTGGTGCCTTCCCCACCTGTCCCTATTTTTTTTTCATGGGGTGGAGTTGATTATGTTTTCCAAGTCTGGGAGTCGATTAGGTGGCAGGTGATGATGTGGATACGAGGCACGTCACATCCTTCATTTTGGCGCTCGATTGCTTGTAAAGTCAAGTCCTACGTTTCGAATGTTGGGATTCCATCCAAATTATCCTTCTCTTGATCCCTCTCGCCTCCAGGGATATTTTGATGTTGTTTCTCCTTCTAGGTTCTTGTGGAGCTTGCCACTCTCTTGGCCAGTCCCCTTGCTCGTGCTCCTAGGTGGAAAGGTCTTGTCTTGTGATTGTGGCGTAGGGCTGGGAAAAACCTTTATCCTCTAAGGGGCTCGAGGGCTTGTCCCATGAATCCTCCTTGATCCTTAGGATTTCATTAACTAACTGGTCTTTGATATTGTTGGCTGAGCGCTTCACATTTCTTGGTATGATCATTGGCATGAAGGAAAACATTTGCTGAATGACTTCTAGACTAGCCTCCAGATGCCAAAGTTTTTTGATTTTTGATGTTGGGGAGACATGTTGCAAGATTTTGAACATATTGATTATGATATGAGATTCACCTTCTATGATTAGCTTGTCATAACCCTAGGCCACGACTACACAGAGACCTTCTTCCAGCACCTAGAGTTATGTGGCGTTGTTATTATTTATCCCCATTTGACCCTCGTACATTCCCAAGATTCTTCCTTTGTTTTTTTTCTGAAGACTTTGCCATACCCTGCCTGACCTAGATTTCCTTTTGAAGCCCTGTTGGATTTCATATTGATAAACCTTTCTGGGGGGGGGGGTTCCACTGGGATGTTGAAGCTGGAAGGGTCATTGTTGGATGCTTCCTAAGGGAAGTGGGGTTGGCTTTGAGGTTGAGGTCTTGGACTACTGATAGCTCGAATGGGATAACTTTCTAGTATTTGTCTTCCCACGATTGGTACAAAATCATTTCGTAGACTGAGGTGAGAACCTTGTTCCAAAGTTATTCAGGAGGCATGGATTGAAGCTTGAAGACCCTACGGTTGTGCTCTTTTCAGGATTCCTAGGTAAGAAATCCAGGTAAGAGGTTCCAATCTATGTTGAATATAGGGTTCTGAGTACCTCTAGGAAACCCTCTATGATGTTTTTATGTGTTTCTCTAGTCCAACCGTGGTAAGGGATCCATTTCCTCCAACGACTGGGGTTTTCTTCTTCCATCCAGTATTGAACAACCCTGGACTTATTTTGGGATGTCATTCCAGGTTGCAGTCTGAGAAGAGATGGTTGGTCTACTAGTCTAGGGAGTTGTTTCCAAGTGTCCTCCCAAAAAAGAGAATCCTTTCCATTGTTGATTTCCCAGAAAAAAATTTCATGAACTAAGTGGTGGTTATGACATGCTAGGTTCCAAAGGCACACACCTAGAGGGGATTTATTTATTTTGATGATCTACCTGGTTTGTTGATTTTGGGCATATTTAATTTTCCAGAGATGAGCCCATTGAGTTTGGGGATTAGTTAGCGAACACCACCATATATTATCCCCTAGGGTTTGGTTGAGAGTTTATGGATCCCTCAATCCTATACTTCCTTTTAGTTTTGGAAGACAAACTGTTTCCCATGCCATTAATGCCCATTTTTTTTTCAAGTTGCCCTATAAGAAGTCTCTATGTAGATCTGTTATCTCTCTGAGAATATATTTCGAAGCTTCTATGAATGAAATACAGTAGATGGGAATTTATTGAAGGACTGACTTGATGAGGATGAGTCTTCTAGCTATATTCAGTGAATGGAAGGACCAATTGCCAAATTTATTTCCATATTGTCTAGGAGGACCTCCCAAACTCTTTTTTTAAGGAGTTTCTCTGTTAGGGGAAATCCTAGGTATTTTGACATAATCTTTCTTAGTTCGAACCCTAAGAGACATGTTAGATGATGTTGGATTGACTGAGGGGTGTTTAAGAAGAAGATGTTTGACTTCTGTTTGTTCAAAAACATCCTTGAGGCTTATAAGAACTCGTAGAGGACTTTCTTAATTGTGAGGGATTCCTTCAGAGTTGGAGAAGACATTAACATTATGTTGTCCACAAATTGTTGATGCATGGCTGGAGATTTTTCTTTGTGGAAAGAGATCCCCTTATAGTTTCCTAGTTCCACTTCTTCCTTGATATCCCTTTCCAATCCTTCTTCCATCATGATAAAGAGGAAGAGAGAGAGGGGTATCCCTAACGGATACCCCTGGTTGGGGAGAAGGTAGGGGAGTGGGAACCATTAACCAAGATAGAAAATAAAGTCATGGAGATAAATGAGTTAACCCATTGTAACCAATTTTCACTGAAGCCAAAAGTGGCCAGGATGTTGAAGATACAGTTCCAGTTCAAGCTATCAAAGTATTTTGAAAGGTCTATTTTGATTTGCATTCCAGGTTTCTTGGAGGAATGAAGGGAGTGGATTAAGTCATGCGTTAGGATTATACTATTTAAGATTTGTCTTCCTTCCACAAAACATGTTTTGTTTGGGGAGATTAGGGAGGGGAGGAGGGGTTTTAGTCTACTCACAATGATTTTGGATATGATTTTGTAGATAACATTGCAAAGAGCTATAGGGAGAAATTTGTTGGGGTTTTCTACTTTGTTTTATTTAGGAATGAGAGTGAGGAAGGTACCATTGAAAGCTGTGAGGAATTTTTATTTTATTTTCTGGAGTCTTCCACTACTTCCCATACTTCGTTATTTATTACCGGCCAACAAACTTGGTATAAGTCCACATTGAATCCATCAGGTCCACGATATTTCCCTTTTGGCATCTCCCAGATCACTTGCTCCACCTCTTCCATGGTGACTGGCCTCTTCAGGGTTTCATTATGATTCTCATTTACCATTTTTGGAATATTCTAGGTAATCTTTCTGATTTCATCCTTTCGATTCAGCTGAGGTTCTTGCATTAAATTTCTATAGTATTGAATAAATTATAATTGGATATCCTAGTGGTTTCTTAATTTGTTTCCTTGTTGGTATTTTAGAGAGATAATTTTGTTCTGATGTCTTCGCTGGATCATCGAATTGTGGAAAAACTTTGAGTTTCTCTCACCTTCTTGTATCCATAAGACTCTTGATTTCAATCTCCAGAATATTTCCTCGTTCTTATCACTGGCTTCTATTTGGTCCATGAGTGAGACTTCTTCCTCTACTAGCTCCTGGGAGCACCCTAAAGTGATCATCTGATGTTGCTTTTATTTCATTCTTTCTTGAAGTTATTTTTTGGCTTGAAATATGTTTCCAAATTATGATTTATTCCATATATTGATTTCTTGTTTTAGGTTCTTCATTTGTTGCTGGAATCTAAGAATCGGGGAGCCCGATTTGACTGTTGTTTCCTTCCACTGGGAGGGAAAGTTAGAGTGGAAGGAAGGGTTCGTCAACTAGAAGGATTCAAAGTGGAAGGGTCTGTTCTTGGGGCTTGCTAGGATGTTGATGAGGAGGTTGATGGGCCAATGGTCTGATCCATGATAGGGGAGAATGGTGGCTTCTATGACGTAGTTTCTTTGAAGAAGTGATTCTGAGATGAGAAAGTTATCCAGACAGGAGGCTATATAATGTTTTCCAACTCGGTGGTTTCTCCAAGTAAAAGTTCCATTAGTGGTTTCCCATTTTACCAGGCCCAGGTCGCTAATGGTTTCTTTAAATATTTTAGAGTTTTGATCTAGTCTGTTTAAGCCTCTTCTTTTCTCTAGGAGAGAAGTAATAATGTTAAATTCACCCCTATTATCCAAGAATGGATTTATAAGAGAGGAGATATAAGGGAGAGAGACTATGTAAAGGTTAATTTATCTTGCATAATTTGAGGTTTGTAGACATTGGTGATATAGCCATATTGGTCAGATCCTATTGGTTGGAATTTGGTTGATAAATTACGTAGGGTGGTGAAGAATGAGGAGAGGGAGATTTCGATGAGGTTATAGACGATTGAAAAACCACTTGATGCCCCTTCGGCATCTACTGCTATGACATTGCAACTTCTCTAGCATCCGATGACCATTTTTTCCATAGTTATGTATGTGCACTTGGTTTCTTGTAACAACATTATAGAAGGTTCTTCATCAGATATCAAGGTCGTTAAGCATTTTTTCTTACTCGGGTTGTTAAGGCCTCTTACATTCCATGCGATTTATTTCATTCGGAAGGTTAGGGATGTGAATATAATTTTTTCTCCATGCTCTTAATCCTTCCAGAATTTAGAAAAAGTTCTCCCAATTCTTATAAGAGTTGCTTGTTGGATGGCCTTCCCCTTTTTTTGTCATCTTTTGGCACCTTAATAATTTTTTTGCTTGAAGTGTTCTTGATTCCTAAATATGCACATACAAGGTTCTGTTGGCAGCCACACATGATTTTCGATACTTATCACGATCGAAAGAGACTATACCTTTCTGTAGCTGCCATCACCTTCTATTTGTAAATGTTTATGTTTCTGAGTTTTGAGGCGATGATTGGATTAAGTTTACCTTATTGAGTTTTTTTTTGTTTGCTTTTTCGTTTATTTTATTTTTAATTCATGACTGTAAGCATGAATTTAAACATAAAACTTGGCTTGGTTTCATAATATTTTACATTGGAAATATTGTTTTAAAAGTCACCCATATATTATTAAAATTCAAATCTTATGAAATGGTTGATTGATCCACTATCACAATCTTTGTGTATTATGGTTATTATGAATTCATTGGTTCTATAGTTCATTGTGGAAATTTTTGAATGCACTAGAACCTTGGTTAACTGTTGATATTGTTCTTGTGTTCGATTGTCATATTAGCATTCATGCAAATTAGTACATGCATGCTATACTTGCATCTTCATTTCACCTTTCTGGACCGAAACATTAATGATACCATTCATTATGCACATATGGTTTTGTACTCTGTATGATTCAACACTCATCGTGAGAAATGGTTTTGAGTCTTACGAACCTTTTGTTTTTCGTTTTCCCTAATTCTCCTGAAAGAGTTATGATAGCCCCCAGACTCTGCGATTTTTGTGCTATTACATCCCTCTTAGACCTGTCTTTGTTGCTCATCCATTGGAAACCTAAACTTGTCCCTTCTAATATCTATTGCATCCTTATCACAGTGGTAATGGAATCCGTGGTTCATATCGAGCCGAACGGATGCCAAGCTTTGCTATCCCATGATGACGCTATTGACGACTTGAAGGCTCATGGATGGGAATTTTTTCTCAAGAAGTTTGATGGCTATAATCTCCGGGTTCCAAAAAAATTTTCACAAACATTTGACGGTTTCAGGGCCAAGATTGGAGATATACAGTTGGAATTAACAAAGGATTTCATGAGCAATGCGACAAGTCTCCAATTAAAAGGGGAGAGGTGGTTTAAAGACGCTAAATTAGAATATGTCCCATGGATTTTATTCATGGATTCCCGTGAAACCATTTGTTGTACAAAAGGTATTCCTATTGCTATCATAAAACCTAGATGGCACAATCTTCTTTTAATTTTGAAGCAGTTTCTTACATGTGAAGGTCGATATGGGCTAGTTTTTCTGTACCACATTCGTTTGTGTATGAATTTAATACGGTTTGAGTTGGATATGCCCTTTTACCTGTTGATGAGTCTTTATAAAATGTCCAAGTGCTATAAGAAACATGGTATCGATTCGAGTTTGTTTCACCATGGACTTGTTAAAATATCGTTGGTTTATCACTTGTGAAAAATAGGTGACAATTGGGAGAACTTTCTGATCATAAATGGATTCACCTAGGCCGACGCTACAATCAACCCTCTTTTAATTATAAACCCTAATCCAGATAGACCCGTAACTGAAATCCAGGTCGTTAATTCAATTGATGGCCCTGAATTTATTGAATTAGTCTCTGTTGTTGATGAAACCCCTATGGATAAAGAATTACTGTGTAGGTTTTCACCTGGAAGATCTTTGGAACAAGTAATTTCTGAATTAAAAGAAAATGATCGTTCTGTTCCTATGAATGATTCTAGTTTAAACGTTAATTATAAACTTGTTGTGAAGAATTTACGTAAGGGAAAGAAACCATAAAGCACATATTTAAGTTTTAGGAATAAGAATGTTGGTCATTCGATTTCTATAAAACTAAGAAATCGAAAGAGTAATCATATGATATCGATCGATTCGATCGATATCAATGATCGGTGTTTAGATCGTGAGATAGACGATTTCCTAGCTCGCGAAGACCCAAAAAATCAGTGTTCCAGGAGAGAGGTTATTACCCATGTTGAACAGTATGATTTCGTGACCAATTTACCCCCATGTCTTAAGGGTAAAAAAGGATTTTCGGGTATCTGTCACAGCTTGGAACAAACCATAGGTAAAAATGAAGCACCCCTTGTCGGTTGTGTTCCACATCGATCTACCATTACCCCGGTGCACTGTGATAGTTGTCTCGATTGGATAGAGCATTACTATACAGATGTTTTGCTCTTATAGGCTCGAGTTAAATGCTTGGCTGCTTAGAATGCTCTGTTGGAATAAGAGAACCTTGACCTGAAGGGACATGAAGAGAGGGAGAATAAATGATTCAAATGGGCCGGGAATATAATCATTAAGAACACAACCAATTTCAAGGCAATTATAAATTCCAAACTATCAGATCCCTCTTTGGATAACTTTTAATGGTAAAATGATTTTATTTTGATTTCATTCAATTTTGTTATGAAAAATAAAATAAGTAGATTTAATTTTTTGATTTCATTTGCTAAAAATAAGACTAGCTACATAATCTATGATTCTATAGCCAGTCTCTTTTGAATAATAATTAGCAATTGTTTTTCTGAATATCAAATTGGTTTTTGCTATTTACAGGAAATGGAAGATTATATTGTTGATTGCATGGAACAAACACTTTGAATCATATGTTCAAATATTCAGTAGTTCCTATCTTTTTTATGTTTATAAAACTTTTTCTTATTTAGACAAAACCAACTCATGCATGAGTGGTTACTATTTTCACTATTTTTGTAATATTATCCAATTTTTGGGGATTCAACTCTATCTTGTATGATATGAGCATTTGAATCCTAAACTAGTTTAAATACTATTCACTCTTGGTAGTGAGGGGACCTTGGATTTGGACACAATTATGGACATGCAACTTTCAAGACTGTATGGACAAGATGTTAACTCCTCGGCTTTAGACCAGCATGGCGCTTACCCATTGTGTTTTTCCTTTTATATTATAGAATGTTATTACGTTTATCATAGCTTTAGTCCTATAATCATATGATACTTCATATTATTCAACACTTTAATTCTGTTTGTAATTTGATATTCATATATTACATTTTTTATCGTCATTTCATTTAAATATCATTGATTTATGTTTGATGTTAAATGATGTATTACATGAATGCTTAATATTAAATTTATTTCATTATAAGTGTTCATCATTGCAAGATCATCATATCTGCGTGTTTATTACTTTTCTATTATGTTCCTCCTCTAAAAATACCTTTGAGTTGGCTTCTGGGAATGTTAGTACCAACCTGTTATAAGTTTTCCTCGCAAGAAGGATAGCTAGGAGTTTGAATTGCACAAAGATATAACTCATTAGGTGATTAACCACATATTAGTTTACTCGTATTCTAGTTCTTTTGTTAGTTATTTATAAATGAAATAAGAATAGTTTTAATGAGCTTTGACTGTTATTCTATTCTTATTTCAATTGTGTTTGATTAGTATTATTTATTTCTTTAGATTTTAAATATAAAACAGAAAAAAAAATGTATGTGCTTTATTTATCTGCTTCATAACTCGGGGTTACAAAGCACAGTGGAGATCAACCCCAAAGCAATTGTTTGTGGAGTTCTATTCATGAAAGATGTTATTCATTACAAAATATTTGACAAAAATATGTGTGGCTACAAATAATCCATGATCATATACATAAATATCTTAGAATAGTATAAGAAGAACACTCAACAACTTAGCCTTGTGCCCAACTTTAAGATTCGAGCATAAAACTATGAGAAATGGTGTAGAAGAATATACTAATACAAAAAATGGAGAAGATGGAGATTTTTTTTTTTTAATAAAAATATTGACTGTGTATCCATGGTTTTACCTTCACCTTCTGCTAATATTCTTCCCTGCCCCTATGAAAATAATGAATATTCCCCCACCTTTGATGAAGCCTCTCTTCCCTTTTTAACAAGAGATTTTCTAACTACTTGAGTAGTTAGGGTTTCTCCCTTCTAGAAATTCCCATACGAGTTACTTCTTGAAACATTCCCTTTAATAAATGTCTCATTAATTCTTCATTAATGAATTCACATCATTAATACAAGTATATTGAAAGTGGGTCCCTCTCCTTTTTTAATAAATTTTTTTAATTAAACTTTATTTTTTAAAACTGATTAATTTTCCATCAAAAGATGATGAATGTAATTTAAATTTATGGAAGTGAAAAAAAACTTTTTTTCCATGAAAACCTCTTTGAATGTTCTCTTCATCATCTCATCTTTCCAACTATATAATTTTTTTCAAAATCCGTCTCCCAGATCTCAAGATATGAGCTCGTGAAGTTGAGTTGTCATGCAGGCCCACTAAAAATGCAGATGACTGATATTTTAATTTTTGAGAACAATTTATTAACTTTCAACTATTTAAATCTGTACCAACATCTTCTATGTTGAAATATCTTTCCAACTGTATAAATTTTGCGCTATTCCGACACCTGGAGCTCAAGTTATGGCCTCCACAATATAAACGCTCAGCCACCGTTGATCAAAGTTGATGGACAAATCTGAGCCCTTGGATTGATTTTCGTGCTTCCCTTCATAAAATTCTACTTTTTGGTTTAAAATTCTATCCCACATGCATTTGGATATTATATTCTTCACGATATATAATACTAAGTGTTTTATAACTTAACAAGAAACACGAGAAGAGAGGAAATTATTGAGCTTGGAGGATTCAGCCCTTGGAAAATTGTCAAATAACATAATAATTTTGGAATCTTGTTGTCATCAATATCATGCCCAGTCATTGATGAATCAACCATTCATATACTTCCATGTGTCTTTGTAATAACTTTCCACGTGTCTCTAATAATAATATTCCACATGTCTCCCAGGCTCTCCCTCCACAAGTTGGCATGTGTCACAATTCCATGCTTCCATGTGGAATGTTCTTATTGGTTCATGGTTTAAAAGGGGAAAACTTTGGAATAATGGTTAAGTATGGGAAATCAGGCGAAAGGGTAAGTGAAGGGAAAATTGTAGGTAGCGAGAGTCAAGGGGGTAGCTTGTAGGTTGCGAGGATGGGTTGGCAGGTTGGGGAGTGAGGTGAATAAGGTAGTTGGGGATGACCGATGTCCGCGAACCCGATGAGGATTGTGAGTAGTTCGGGGGAAAGGGGAGAAATGTAGATGATAGAAGTGAGGGAGGAGAAATGTAGGTAGCGGGAGAGGGGGTGAGGAAGTGTAAGGAGGTGAGGGGATGTATGAGTCTGCCAACCCGTGAATGCGCAAATACTGAAAAATGACTAAGTATGGAGAGAGAGAGAGATGTTGAGTGAAAATTAAAAGTATTGTAGCATTGTAATATAGGAGAGGATAGGCGAACATGATACTTAAAAGGATTTTTCAAAATCGAACCTTTGGACAAGATCTTCAGTAACTTAGGCATACAGAAACAAATTTATGATCCGAAAAAAACATGGTGAAGCTGAGACTGAGGGCTGCATAGTGAACTTATAAAAGTAAAAAAATGTCTTCTTTTGATATAAAGGATTTTTATGAATCCAAGAGCAGGAAAATAAAGATAACGAAATTTTGGTCAACAAGAGGTAAAGCTATCTCAACTAGATGGGAAACTTCAAGAGGGATGGGTGAATGACATTGACCTGAAACCTTTCACTTCTCCCGAAATTTAAGTTGTGATTCCACTAAAATGAAGATTTTTACAATACTATTATTTTACTTTCTTAGTTAATTCAATAAGTCTCAATCATGTGAATGATCTAATAAGTATACTCACATTCATGAAGTAGTTAGTGACCCTACAATTAAGTGGCTCTTTAGTCAGTATATTCTAGTAAGGTTTGAGATTATTAGTCATGTCAGACACTATGGTTCCATCAATAATAATTTCATGCAATTAATACTCACATGGAGTCATAAATGATGAAAATGATGCATATAGTGGTAAAAAAGGGTAAGCTACACGGGGTCAAATTAATGGTTGGGTAGGTTATGTCATATCATCATTTGGATTTAGTTAACTATATAATTTCCTCCAATGTTGATGGTAATCCAACAATAAAGGTCATGATTACCGCATGGCCTAGTAACATTTTAGGATTTTGGAAAACATTTAATTTCTTTTGAATTTATAAATAATTCAATTACTATTTGAATTAATGACAAATAAATCTATGTTATTCCCTATCCCATCAATTTAAGCTAACACACCTAGTTTAATATGTCATTCTGCAAATTGATCACTTGAAGAAAAATACAAGATCTCAAGAACTACTAAAGATATAGTTGATTCCTATCTAATAGGATGGAGACTGAAGAATCATAATTCAGAATATCATTAGAGGAATTCCACTAGTGTATATAAGGAGAGGATAGAGATTCTAGGAAAGGTAAATGTTAGAAGCACACCCAAAAGGAAAGACACAATTCATGATGATCCCATGGACCCACGAGTCTTACAGAGGGGGATTTGAGAGGAAAGTTAGAATAGAAACTCAAAATGGAGCATTAATGCATAGATGTCAGGCCCCCAAGAGTCATGCCCAAGTCCAGCCTTGGCATCTTGTGGATGTGTGGCACTGCGATGTTTCTCACTTGGTATTTTGGCTCAACCAAGAATAATTCACCCGGACTAGGCTTCTTCACTTAGAGCATACCAATACTTTGTTCTAGGCTACAGACGAGTCAGATTCTTAATATATGCAACTTATTTGTATACTTAGACATTTGTTAACATTATTTAACACTTAGTCATTCTAGCATACAATAGAAAACATGTGAAACAAAAGACACATATATAGTGTGAGAAACACCAACAATGCCTAATACTTGTCTTTGTTTATTATATTGTGAAATAGAAAATACACTTTACAAAGAGGGAGATACTATCCTAGTTACGTAAATGGGAAGAGTCTCATGACTCTTCCCCATACAACAAAATTGTCCAGACTTGTGAAACTTTCACACAAATACTTTCCTCTATTGCTACTCCTTGTCTGAGCCTGAGGTGTGTCCCACTTGTGCACACAGCCTAAAAAAATCATGTATCTTTCCTTCAAACTTCCTTGTGTCTTTGGTTGTGCACCCTTGTGATATTATAGGGATGCCAAGGGTCACTTGTGTGAAATTTCATGTCTTTTGGATGTGTCTCGCTCCTTCACGCATCGTCACACTCAATCGACCATCCACACATCAACCATCACATCTCTTGGACCGGCGTGCCCCATGCGTTTTTCTCTTCCTTTTGTTTATCTTCGTGACTCTTCATAGGTGTGTTGATGGGGTCATCCAACCTCTTCAATGTGCCCATGCTTCCAAGGGTAGATGGGTCCACTCTTTGAGAGTGTTCCCAAGTTTCCCCACCCTTTCCCAAACATAACCCAATTCTCCATCGTTAGTCACAATGGAATAAGGATGTGTGCCCCTAGGGCTCGCACATCACCATCATGCCCCAACTTGATTCTTTCCATGCCCATAACAGAGATTATTTCCCAACCGATCACTTCCTCCTTGTGCTCTTCATCTGTTCCATCATTGAATATGCCCAAGGAGTGTGCACATTCACCGAGTGTCACAGAAGGCCTTATGTCCTCCCCCAATAAGATTTTTTCCATCCCAACAACTTTTGCACCACTTGTGATCCATAGTGACCTCTGTCAAACTCTCGAATCATGTCCTCATATTTACATAAGAAATCATATGTCTCCCAACTATCCTCTTCATTGAGTTTGTCCTTCAAATGGATGAAGTTCTCCTGCACTCGACCTCTACCCTGTCCCAAGATGCGATGTGCCAAAATATTATCTACCTACAACTCTGGATTATCTGCAACCATGACCAGTGCTTTGGATGGATAAAATTGACTTGGGTCATCCAAGTCTCTTTGGAATGACTTCAAATGGATAATGTGGAAGACAATATCAATATGTCTCATGTGTAATGATAACTCCAATCTATAGTTGACATTTCCAATCTACTTCATAACTTTGAACGACCCCTCATACCTACACAAAATATATGGAGACATCCCTTTAAGTGGTGGGAACTAATATCTTCTCAGTTTGAGTAAGACCAGCTCTGCTACTTATAATTTTGTGTCACCCCTGCTGTGATCTACCCACTACTTCATTCAATATGTTGTGTTAGTCAAGTGTGTGCAAGTTATCTCTAATCGATCCTTCCAACTCTTCACGAAACCCACAACTGGTGTATTCATTCAATAGTAGCCTCGTGTCATAAAATAAGGAGTTGTGGGTTGTTGTCCAATCATTAAATCAAATGGACTATATCCCTTCACTGAAATCTTATGCAGGTTGTAGTTGAGCTGGGTGGCATCCAACAAGTCTAACCAATTCATCTTACCTGCTTGTACATAGTGTAGCAAGTATTCATCCATAAGTGCATTGATTCATTCAGTCTGCCCATCTATTTGCAGATGGTAGGATAAAATATTCAACAAATTCATCCCCACAAGATTGAACAATGCTTTCTAAAACCTTCTCGTAAACCTTGCATCCCTATCTGACAAAATGTTCAAAGGAAGACCTCGATATTTCACTATGAGCTTGAAAATCAACTTCAAAACTTCTTTTGTGCTACAAGGCATCTTCATCACAACAAAGAAAACATACTTGGAGAATCGATCCACCACGACCAAAATCCTGTTGTATCCCTATGCCATTAGAACTTGTGTGATAAAGTCCATTGAGACACTCGTCAATGGTCTATTCAGAATTAGTAAAGGTTGTAATGGTCCTTCTCTCATTCTAGTGTCTGTCTTATCCTACTAACATATAAGGCAAGTGAAAATGTACTCTTCCACATCCTGCTTCATCCACTCCCAAAAGTATCCTTTCTCCAACAACTCCATCATTCTCCAATGTCCTGGGTGGTCAGCCTAGGGCAATTCATGACATTCCTTCATGAGTTCTCTCCTAAGGTTGGGAAATTTAGGGACCATGCTCTAACCCTTCACTTATATTTTCATGCAAGTATTCCAAAACATGGATCGGACTACCCCCTGATGTGGGAAATTCATCCTCCTCATCCAGGACCACAAGTTGTGTCTTTTTGCTCAAGGCATCCGCAAGAGTGTTTATCTTTCCCAACATGTACTCAATGTTCATGTCAAACTCTATGAGAAATTATTTCCATCTTTTCTACTTAGGTGAAAACTTTGGCTATGTTGCAAAGTAATTCATTGCAACGTTGTCTTTCTTCATGAAAAACAACTTTCCCAACAAGTAGTGTCTCCAAGTCTGCAAATATTGTACTATTGTATTCATCTCTTTCTCATGAATGGGGTATCTCCATTCGCGATGTTGGAGATTTTTTCTCTCAAAGGAAACCATATGTATGTCCCGCATTAAAACCTCTCCAATGGAAAAGTATAATGTGTACATATTCACTTAAAATGATTGCTTAAAATATGGAAAATTCAACACGGGAGCGGTGACAATTATGTGTTTTATCTCTCCAAACAAAAAATTGCTCCTTTATGTCTAGTTCCATTCTTTCTCCCTTTTCAACAAGTTAGTCAATGGTGCAACAATCTTGGGGTAACCCTCTATGAACTTGCGATAACAGTTTATATTCCAATGAATACTCTCATGTCATGAACTATCCATGGCTCTTCCCAATATTCTATTTCCTTGACCTTAACAGGGTCCATGTGAATACATCTTTTGCCAACCCAATGCCCCAAGAATAGTATCTTAGTCTGCCCAAAAAGACACTTAGACTTCTTCAAGAACACTTAGTTTTGTCGCAATGCCTCAAAGACATGTTCCAAATGTTTCTTGTTTGCATCCATACTTTCTCTATAAATTACAATGTCATCCAAATACACCACAACAAACTTGTCCAAAAACAACTTGAGCATGCCATTCATCCATTCGTAGAAGGTTGTAGGGGCGTTGCACAACCCAAAAGGAATCACTAGGAACTCATAGCTTCGATACCTCATCACCGCGGTTGTCTTCTCCTCATCTCCATATTGAATATACACCTAATAATACATATGTTGCAAGTCAGACTTTGAAAAGACTTTGAACTTGGTCAACTTGTCAAAGCAATAAGTAGCTAAAAACATGTATCCATTCTTCATACTTTGCTTGTTCAATTTTGGGTAATCCAAAAACATCCTTAGCTTTGAAGTGTCCTTCTTCTAAAAGAGATCGAAGCATTTAGAAACTGATTTCTTATTACTTTACTAAAATGGGATTGTGACAATTAAGGGAGATCCAATCTGACAAGTCCTGGCTAACCATTTTGAGTAATGAATCATGAATAATGTTTGAAGGCAATAATATGAGAGGAACTCTTGTTCAATCTTAATGTATTGGATCTCTTGAATGTGGAGCTTTATCTAAATTACACTAGCCACCATTGCAATAGTATTTGATCTAGATTTTTGTAATTCACTGTTCATTGCCTTTAAGTCTCCATTTTTATTGTCATCTTAAAGTGGTAGAAATAACTTCATTTTATCCCATAACCTTGGTAATATGCATTTTGATAAAGATAAAAGGGGTCAAACTTCTTCATTGTAAAAATATATCTCTTATTTTGTTCTTCATATTTAAAGATAATAACATTTGATGCTAGAGAATTTAGCAAAATTCCTAAATAGCCCCTGTGTTCTGTAAAATCATTTAACACCATTAATTACATATCATCAAAATCTACAGGCCATACAAACAAAATACATGAATATATGAGAAAGACGCTACAGCTATGCAAGCAAACAATATATGAATCACATGAATATATTCAATATACCGCACTGCGGGAAAGTTTTGAGTACTGGTTGCCGCTCGAATCCCGCCCGAATTGTTACTAACGTCTCCATTCTTGAAAATGTCACGTAGAGTGAACGTACTCAATCCCGTTACAAAATCTGTAACGGGGTCCGGATCTGCGGAATTAGCAGATCTAAGAAAAATGGCAAAGACTAACACAAGTGAAATGAGGACTGGACTTGCGTTCATCTTCATGATGCAGGATCAGAAAGATAGTAAGTAGAAAATGAGGCCAGAAACGAAATGATCTAATACTCTGCTGGCTTGCTCAGATGTGTATCGCCGGAGATGTGTTATTTATAGGATTTAAGACCTTGAAACAGTCTTAAAGCATAAGTCCTGTATAGTAACTAACAACTACTTTTATTGAAACATTCCAACATGCATATCCAACATAAGGAGATAACAATAAGTCCATCAAGCTTACACTAGAAGAAGGATAACTTCTTTGCATAGTTTTGAATGTAACTTCCCACCCTCGGGCTCAACTATATAATGTAAAGGATTATGCCTTGAAAGGTTGTTGATGGTTAGAAGATTGTTGATTGTAAAGTCTTGTAATAGGTTTGGATCCAAGGGAACAATTTGGTTCTCTGGGGTTCTTCACCACTCTGGAAAATGTATTGTTTTGTCTTGGATATTAGTGGAACAAGGCCCTGTTCACATTTTTTGTTGTCTTCCTTCTATATGGTGATGATGTGTTTTATTTCTATTCTTTAATTTTGTTAATGATTGAACATTATCTACTATTTATGGAGTATCCAAAAAAACTTGAAAAGCAGTGTTCCGTTGAAAGTACCATGACTATAACTACTAAAAACTATCATTTTCAAAAATTAAAGATTACTAGGGAACCCACTTCTTGGGGTCAAAGGCCCCTCGCCTGAGGTATGAGGATTTTCTGGTTGAGCTTCATTATGCCCCAGAGGATGATGAAGCGCTGCTTGAGGGAGGCGAGCGAGGATCTCTCGAACCATCAAGTGGAGGCCATCTAGCTGGAGGACCGTGTTTTGAGCGTCTTCCCTGTTTTGTAGCATTTGTCCTAGAAGCATCTTGAGGTGCCAGTAGAGTTTGACTGTCCTCGAATATCGAGTGTTCGTGCCCCTGGTGTGACCAACATCTTGGACCTAATGGATAGTGGTCTCAACTATTTTTGTATCAATAGTCATCTCCTATTCCTCACCGACTGTGTCGTCTGCTTCATACAGAGATCTCTAGAATCGATGAGGGGTATTTGAAATGTAGTTCTTGGCGGTTTTAAAGGCCTCCTATTGGACGCGAGATTATGGTAACCCCTCCTCTTATCGACTCAAAGTGGAAGCTCCAGGGAGTCTCGAGTCCCGTCTATAACCGAGAGGATATCCATGCCTGGGAGTCCCTTCATATAACTCTCACTTATTTCATTTTTTCCTACGCCTCGCTGGCCTTGCCTCGGGATTCCTCTCGAATCCCTCACCCCATGGGAGATCCGTCATTCCCAATTTTCCTTTCCCTCAGAATTAGTTGCCTTCATTAACTTCCTTAATTAAATATGTTGGATTCTGGTGCGAGAGGCCCTCCTTCCTTTGCTAGCTGGCGATTACGTGTCATTGACCCATTCCACTTGGTTTTGATTCTTGTCCTTTTGGGTGAGCTAGTGAGAGGTCTCGAGATTGTTCGTCTGGATCCCTCCCCCTGGAATTTCAAGAGTATGCCTCTGCATTAAATAATTTTGTGTGCTTCCCATGGCATGGTCTTGTCGACTGGCATCCTTGTGGGTAGCTGATAGCTGGTTGTCGTTTGATTTCCAGAGTGCCCTTTGAATGTTGTGTTGATTGCACACATGAGGGGAGGTATGATTTTATATGTAATTTACTATCCCCCCTGTAGTATTGGGGATCCCTGATCGAGGTGGATATCGGTGTCCACCCACCTTTTCCTACTGGATCAAAATAGTTTTCTGGCAATTTTGGCAATTTACTATTTTTAGCAGGTTTTAACTTTCGGGGCCATTTTGAGGGCCAAAATGAATGTTTTTCAAGATTGAGGTTCTCAATGATATCCAAAGACATAATTGAGCCCCCAAAATGAATCTCCTCGACAATACCTTTCCAGCAATCTATCATACGCCTAAAACAGAGATCATATGCAAAAGTTACGACCCCGAGAAGTTGATGTACTAACATGACTTTTGGCGCTTCATCTCCTAGGGTTAGGTTTTTGGATGTCTGGGGTTTTTGGCATTCCTTTTTATTGTAAAAAGGACTTCAGAGCCTCATTGTAACCATCTTCTTATGAATGCGAGTAGCCACCACATCTCTTCTCAGAGATAAGCTGCCACCATTCCAGCAAGCTTGTTTCCGCTGCATTTTACAGTTTCAGCTTATTCCGTTATTGAATAGAAAACTAGTTTTACTGTATCTCTGTTATTTTGTGTTAAGCACTTGTTAATAATCTGTATTCATTTCGTTCTGCTCATAAAATCCATATCAGTGGTATCAGAGTAGGTTGCTCTTGATCATTTTTTCAGTGCATGTCCCCAACGAGGTCCGACTATAGCAAGTTGGGTATTGAGCTTGTCTCTCTTGAAGACAATCGCTCTCGCACACCCAAGAAACCCTCAATGGTAGAAGAAAACAAAAACAACGGAGCAGAGGATCCTATCAATCTGTTGCTTGAGCAATCTCTCACGTGATAGAGGGACAAAATGATGGAGAATTTTGCCCACATCCTTAAACGCCTGCCGATAGCATTAGGCACATCTTCATCAAGCGTCCACTTTGGAGGCACCTCGCCTTTCAAGGTACAATTTAATTTTGATATTCCTGTATTTGAAGGACAGATAGATGCAAAAGCCCTAGAAAAATGGT